>CAVNYN010239068.1:0-18379 GCA_963692815.1 Nyctanthes arbor-tristis | reverse complement strand
CCCCCCCCCCCCCCCCAAGGAAAAAAGAAAAAAAATGATATTAGTTAAAGAAAATGTTAAATAGATCACAAATTACTTTTTCTAAGCAGCCGTAGTTGTATCTGCCGGCTCTTTGAGTCCGCATTGTTTCCTTAAAAAAATTGTATACTTTCTTTTATTGGACTCAATCTATGTATCTTCAATGTGTTGTCTCATATAATGTTTGAACTTTGAACAATTTACTTTAAACGAGTGACAGCGAAACTTGGCCCGTACATCCAAGCCTAATTCTTCAAGTGCTACGTGAAGATGGAATCTGAAAAAGTACAAAATGTTCGAGCCCTTTCATTTTCCACGTCAAGAACAAAAAAAAAAAAAAAAAAAAACATAGACAAAGCTACTCGCACATGATTTGAAAAGTGGGGTAAATTCCTAATAAGAGGGCATGTGTCCCTCTGGTCCCGGCCGACCGGCCTCTTAATCACGGGTTGATTAGTGTTAATTGTCACGAGTAATTACAAAACGAACAGCTAATTAAATTAATTAGGTTGATCAGATTGATTGATTGATTTATTTATTTATTACAAGTATGAATGAATGCTTGGCTTTGGTTGCTTAAATATTTTAGTTTGGTAAATGACAGCAAAACAGACAATTCTATTGAGCTAATTTTGTTATTTTGATGAAGAGATCCGTTCTTGCACAGTTGTATCTTGGAAATTTTAGTTCTTATTTTTGATCAATTCACGAATGACATATTGGAGTTTTTCTAAGACACGTAGTTTGCTTGCAACTAAGAGTGAATCCATAAAATTAAATAATAGAGATTTGTGCAGTATGGTGGGTCTCGTAAGCTATGTGGATATGATTTATTTGATTAAAGACAAATTTGAAATAGAATTGCAAAAAAAGAGAAGGTTAACATCTGTATTTTTTAACAACAAATTACAGTGCAGAGTGTTTTGTTAATAATACATACATCTAACAAATTTTGATCGTACGAGGGTCAAACAACAAAATGGATGGAGAAGGCTTTTGTCACATAATTGTTGATTTTAAGGACTTATTGCAGGGCTTAAGCCACTTGTTAGTGGTCTATTTCTAGGATAAATCTTTATGTACTACCATTCGTACAATTTGTTTTATAACTTACACACGTGGCATTATCTTGTAAAATCTTGTATTTTGATGCTCAAATTAATGGATTTCTACCCATTGGTTGTAAAAAAAGTTGTAGAGAAAATAGCACGTGTAGCATGGTCCTTGTTTCTATTTTGATGAACTAAATCCAATCATGATAATTTGCACAGTACATGTAAACTAATAGAATATGTGAAAACAGCTCTGACCAAATTTTATATAGGAATAAAAATAGAACGCCAATGGGAGCTTATGAGGTAAAATAGGGATAAAGTGTTAAAAAAAAAAAAAAAAAAAGGTCTGATTATTTATAAGAAATAAAGACACATGTTTTAAATGCTTATATTTTAAATAATAATGTTAAGTAGCACTGCTGGTGCTAAACATCAACCCATGTAGTAATCTTCTATATATTAAACGAGTAAAGTTGGTCAACTTTTTTTTTCCACCTAAATTATTGCTTAAGAAGTCCTCCTCTTTTAATGTAATTTCTAAATAATACCCTAATCTTTTCCCAAAGTTATTGCTATGATTTTGTTAGAATAATGCATTTTGGATAGCATTATAATCTCTGCCTAGATTGATTTATGCCCCATATTTGTTGTGAAACCAATTTTATGTGAGTTGCAAAAAACTTTTCAGTTATTTAGGAACACTAAAATTATTGATTTAAATTTAAAAAAATACAAATGTTTTTATGAAATTTCAATCGGCACATGAATATGTTATCAAATCGAGCCTAAATCTTCTATATAATAAAAGAGCAAAGTTGGTCAACTTTTTTTTTCCACCTAAAATTATTACTCAAGAAGTCCTTCTCTTTTAATGTAATTTCTAGATAACATCCTAATTTTTCCAAAACTTATTGCAATAATTTTGTTAGGATAATACCTTTTAGATAATACCGTAATCTCGGTCTAGATTGATTTATGTCCCTTATTTGTTGTGAAATCAATTTTATGTGAGTTGCAAAAAACTTACTCAATTATTTAGTATGTGAGTTGCAAAAAATTCTCAATTATTTAAGAACTGTAAAATTATTGATTTAAATTTAAGAAAATACAAATTTTTTTACTAAATTTCAATCAGCACATCAATATGTTATCTAATCGAATCGAAATCTATCTATATGCTAAAATAACAAAGTTGGTCAACATTTTCTCCTGTATAAAATTATTGCTCAAAAACTCCTTCTCTTTTAATATATTTTCTAAATAACACCCTAATCTTTTCCAAAAGTTATTGCTATGATTTTATTAGGATAACATTTTTTGTATAACACTGTATCTCCGCCTAGATTGGTTTATGTCCCGTATTTATTGTGAAACAAATTTTATGTGAGTTGTAAAAAATTCTCAATTACTTACGAACTGTAAAATTATTAATTAAAATTTAAATAAATACAAATGTTTTTACAAAATCTCAATAGGCACATGAATATGTTATCGAATTCATTATTATGACAAAATAAAATAAAATAAAAAAACATAAAAGGTCATTTTTATCATTAGTAT
Source organism: Nyctanthes arbor-tristis (assembly GCA_963692815.1). NCBI lineage: Eukaryota > Viridiplantae > Streptophyta > Magnoliopsida > Lamiales > Oleaceae > Nyctanthes > Nyctanthes arbor-tristis. Next base: position 15,746 of record CAVNYN010239068.1, on the reverse strand, counting down.
ATATGCTATCGAATTCATTATTGTTTCAATATGTGCCACATGAGTAGGAAGTTTTATTAACAAAATTTTTGAAAAGTGCTTGAAAATTTTCCTATAATCGAGTATGTTTACCTACAAAAATATTCGTCAAATCTTTTCTTGATTTCCGCAAATACAATTACACAAACCCAAAACAAAAATCATAATAACCAATAATTTAACATTGAATTAAACTCATTATCTTACAAAACTTTCCTCGCTATTAATTATACAAATTTAATTATTTTGATATATTCCTATTTGCAGATAAAATACTATAATTATTGCATAAAAAGTCCTTCTCTTTTAATGTATTTTCTAAATAACACCTTAATCTTTTCCAAAAATTATCTATCTTCTATCCATATATTAAAATAACAAAGTTTGTCAACCATTTCTCCCGCTTAAAATTATTGCTCAAAAAGTCCTTCTCTTTTAATGTATTTTCTAAATAACACTTTAATCTTTTTCAAAAGTTATTGTTATGATTTTGTTACGATAATACTTTTTGGAAAACACTGTATCTCCGCCTAGATTGGTTTATGTCCCGTATGACCGTATTTATTTGAAACCAATTTTATGTGAGTTGCAAAAAATTCTCAATTATTTACGAACTGTAAAATTATTGTTTAAAATTTAAATAAATACAAATGTTTTTACAAAATCTCAACCGGCACAAGAATATGTTATCGAATTCATTATGACAAAAAATAAAAAACAAAAAGGTCATTTCTATCGTAGTATATATGTTTTCGAATTCATTATTGTATCAATGTGTGCCACATGAGTAGGAAGTTCTTCTAACAAAATTTTTTGGAAGTGTTTGAAATTTTTCCTATAATGGAGTATGTTTACCTACAAAAATATTCGTCAAATTTTTCCTTGATTTCCGCAGATATAATTACACAAACCCAAAACAAAAATCATAATAACCAATAATTTAACATTGAATTGAACTCATTATTTTACAAAACTTTTGTCATTATTAATTATACAAAGTTAATTATTTTGACATATTCCTATTTGTAGGTAGTCATAAAATGCTAGAAATTTGTTCAAATATATAAGATAAAAAACAATAACTATTTTCAGACATAACTATTAATAGGTTGAGTTTGGATGACAAATTTTGTCATATTGATAATTTGTTTATCATTATAATTGTTGAGTCCCTTTCTAAAACCTTTTGGAGGTTTTGTAACAAAACTTCTCATCCTGTATGACATATATGTGTGTACGCCACGTGTATTTTAAATACATGTGATATTCATAAAATACACGTGACGTGAATCTATACACACCATACGGGGTGGAAAATTTTGTTACAAAACCCTCGAGAGGTTTTTGAAAATTTTGCCTATAATTATTATTCTAAAATCATACTATTTTGTAAGGATTATATTTTTTTAATTTACTAGGCAAAAATAGTAACGTGGTATTATGGGTACCTACACAAAATAAAATGAAGTATTACCTAGTTAAAATGGTATATGGGAAAATAGTAATTGATTCAGGAATTTAATCTACAAGGGCTATAATACAAAAAATTACAAATTTAATATGGTTAATATAATTTTTTTTTTAATTTTAGCCAAAACGGGCTAAAGCCCGTGCCAGCCCGAGGCTAGATTCTCCCCTATATGGGAAATAAGGTAGTATACAGTTAAAAAGGTATGTTGGGTGATATTTTCTTATGGGTATGAAATTTTTTATATGAATAGGTATAAAGTGAATACAAGTATATTGGTATACATACAAGATACACACTGTCAGAACATTAACTAATAATAGTAAATAAGTTATTTGGTTTAAAAGTAAAATATGGTAAAACATTAACCCAGTATATAAGTAGGTAACTATTAATAAATTATTTACAAAACATTGATTTAACGTGTCAATTACTAAATAAAAAATCATATATTTACTCATTTTCTTATGCAAATCCAATTACGAATATCTATTCAATATTTTATTATTCATTATTTTTGAAATTTTTTGATTTAGTCTTCCCGTGTAATGCATGGGTGAAGGGCTAGTATATGTGATATTAAATGATAAGTTAAATTAAAGATATGTACATCTATCCACCTGATTTGTCATATATGAATTGGTGCTGAGCACAATTGGAGAATTTCTGTATACTGATTTTCGATAATCGAAGAGAATTACAATTCACTTCTGTATATATACAATCAAGTGAAAATTTGAGAAGAGTGAAGAAAATAGGAAAATGTCTACAATAATTCTGCTGCAAATTAGTGCAGAGTATTCTGCAGAATTGTGCTACTTAACAATATGTTGTATTGGAAAGGAATGAGCAGTGCAATTGTCATAACTCGTGCTTTTCTTCATTCTCGCTTTGTACAAATTTTGTATTCCTTTGACAGCTGTTGAATCGCATTCCACCTTTGACAACTTAACCTCAATTTCTACCTCTCCCTCTGAAGCTTGGAGGTAACTCCTAGCTTGCTTCTTAAATGATTGAACTATGAATTGGTTAAGGACTTTGTTAACAGATCAGCAACTTGTTATCAAGAAGGAATATATTTAACCTCTAATGCTCCTTCAAGCACTTTGTCTCTAATAAAGTGAATATCAAGCTCTATATGTTTTGTTCTCGCATGGAAGACTGGATTTGAAGCCAATGCATTGGCATTTTGATTATCACACCAAAAGACTGGGATTTTTGACTTCAAGTTAATCTCACCAAATAATGATTGTAACCAAGACATTGCCGCTACTGCATTTGCTAAAGCCCTATATTCTGCCTCCGTACTTGACCTTGATACTACTGATTGTTTCTTAGAGGACCACGCCACTAAATTCTGACCAACAAAAACACTATAGCTAGCCACTGACCTTCTAACATCAGGGCATGATGCCCAATCTGCATCTGCAAAGCCTGTGATACTCAAATTCTCACTACACTGAATCCACAATCCAAAACTCATTGTACCCGTCAAGTACCTGAAGACTCTTTTCACAGCTTTCCAATGCACATCCGTCGGACAACTCAAAAATTGACTCAACTTGTTTGTGGCAATGTAATATTAGGCCTAGTATGAGATAAATATTGCAAACCACCTAGGGCACTTTTGAAAATAGTTGGATTAACCAATTGATTACCATCATCTTTTGAAATAGTTCTCCCAGTTGCTATAGGGGTGATTATCACGTCCTCGCCAATTTTTTGATGTTTTCAGATATCTTATATTAATTAACAAATATCATAGTGGAAGTTTCAATACAAATAGCGGGGACGTGACGTATAAAGGGAACAAAATGGCTTTTGATTTGATTAGACTAATTACTTAAACTAACAAGTTGTTATATTTTAAAGAATCATTAAAACTTGGTTTTCTAATAAAATGTAAAGAACACAACAAGTTGTATTAATAGAGATATTTTATCGATTACTAAAACGAGCAAAACTAATATTCCAAAACAAATTATTGGGAAGCTATCATACTGAAAGGTGGTTTTCCAATTGATAGAAATACATTTATAGAGAAATGAGCATACTTACTAATATAAAAGATATTAATTTCATAATTGCTTTCATAGTTGTTTCAAAGACAGGTTGTCGTTACTTGCACAACTCTACTTCCGTTTGCGAGCGTGCTCCAACTCCTGAATTGCCTTGTTTTTCAATTATCGTATATTCAATCATCTACAAAAATTGTAGAAGATGGGAGTGAGTTCGAAATACTCAGTGAGTAACAAAACCCTTTAATTCACCCTTTAATTGAAAGATTTATTTCCAAGAAGATCTTTGAATGCACAAAGATTTTCAATACACAAGAGGGCCCTATCACTAGTTAAACTACTACGCGTGGTGTGCGCAAGAGTCATATCAATTCAATCATGACCATGTACAATTAAGTTGATCCACAACTAACCCCGATTGACCCTTACCGAAGTTCCAATTCAAAGCAAACACCACACTAATCTTCCCCATCCCGGGATTATTGAATAAGTCATAGTGTGGGAAACAATTCAAAGCAATTCAATACAAGATGGGTAGAGCAACTAGTGATTCAAACGTAATAAATCAATCTTTCTTTTTAATGCATTAAATCCATGTTTGTCTCATGGAATACTTCAATTAAAACTATGCTTATCGTATCAAAACATCATAAATGCAAAAAGAGAATCAAAGTATTAATTACTCACCTTTTGATTTCTCAAAGATGACTTTAATAATTTCAACGTAGAAAAGCGCATCCAAAGTCTTACTATTCCCCAATCAAAGCTAATTTTTAAGTTAGAATCTATCTATATATGTGATGAGAAGCCTTTTCAATAGACAAATAGGTATTTTAATGGGTTTTAAGGGTAGTTTCTCCACCATTACTAGATTTGGAGAATTTGCTAGTTTGGGGTAGAGAGAGGGGTAGGCAAAGGAGTTTAGAGAATGTTGAGGACCCTTTGGCCTGTATATAATAGTTAAGGTTTAGTTGTTTTTAATAAATTTTGAGTTCCGCCAATCACGTCACGACAAGTGGCGCAATGTGGAGCAGTGCACTTGGTGGAAAATTGCTCGAGCAGTCCTTATAATTTGTGTTACCTTATAATTAAGTCTTGATAGTTTGATTCATGTTACTTGAATCATCTTACTTAACGTGATTTATAATTAAGTGACTATACTTTGAGTTATACCAATCAAATACTATATTTTCATTCTACGCATCATTTAGGCAATGATCTTTAGTAATATAACCTAATTGATGCAATTTGAGTCATTATTCAATCATCATCAATCATATAACATAGCAAACTCGAGTATTTATTCGATTATTGTCAAAATACAACTATGACATTATATTTAATGCCAAACTCGAATAACAATCATTTGTAGTTGTAACATAATTGATGCAAACCCAAGTGGTTATTCAATTACTGTCAAATAACATTCACATTAATCTTGTAATCTTTCAATTAGTGAAATTCCAACAATTGTTCAATCATCGTCAAAATAACGATCAGGTTGTCAATAGTCATATTTTAATTCAATGATTGTTAAAATAACAATCATGTTATCAATAGCCCTATTCCAAATTCTAAGCATTTGTTTGAGTAATAGTCTTGTGACTTTACAATTGATGCAATTCAATTCAATAATCTTATAACCTTTTAGTTGATAAAAATCCGATAAGTATTTAATCATTATCAACATAACGATTAAATTCTTAAAATTTTCCGGCTAGCTTCAGATTGTCAAAACCAAATTTTCTCAACATTTCTATAATATACTGAGTTTGAGATAGGAACAGAACTGAATCAAACCTTCTAACCTTTATTCCAAAACAACTGTTCCAGATGTCCAATGTCCTTGAGAGCAAACTTATCATTCAACTTGCTGATGAATTGCGGAATTTCTTTTCTATCATTCCCTGTCACTACAATCTCGTCAACATATATTAATGCAAATAAGGCCCTTTTATCTGTAATGTAATAAAAAAAGAGGGGAGTTATCAGCTTCAAATTGTTTGAAGCCCCATATTAGCAATGTTTTGTTTAAGCAATCATACCAAGCTCTTGGAGCTTGTCTTAGTCCATATAGAGCCCTTTTAAGTTTGCACACACGTGTGTGTCTTTTGGAATCCACAAAATCCTTGGGTTGAAACATACACACATCCTCTTCGAGCTTACCATTTAAGAAGGCATTGTTTATATCAATTTGTCTAATCACCCAATTCCTTGACACAGCAATCGTAAGGATCACCCTTAAAGTGGCAGCTTTAATTATAGGACTGAAGGTCTCTTTAAAATCAATCCCTAGGGCTTGTAAGAAGCCTTTGGCGACCAACCTTGCTTTATACCTATCAATCTATCCGTCCAATGTATATTGATCTCTAAACACCCATTTATTGCTTATTATTTTCTAGTCTTTCAAGAAAGGGACTAGTTTCTAGGTCTTGTTTTTCACTAATACACTGTGTTTCTCCTCCATGGCCCTTTTCCAAACATCAATTTTAAGGCTTTTTCCACAGTAGTTGGCTCTGGTTTTAGTTCAGATTCAGTGCATTTTGCCTTCAACATTTTTCCAACATACAGTTTAGGTTTGAAAATACCATTCTTCGCCCTAGTTATTATAGGATGTTTATTGATAAGTCTGCTATCATTTTGCACTAGGTTCTGACTCTCTTCATGTTCTGAAGTCTCAACTTCCTCATTTTGCTCAAACATATTTTCACCATTTTCATTAATTTCAGCATCATCATTCATCTCTACTGTATGTTCAGGTAAAACGCCAGAATTAGAACCAGCTACTTGAGTCGCATTATGAAAATGTGAATCAGTTGATTCTTGATTCAGATTTGTGGGTTGAGATGAAGAAAGGTAAGGTAGATTATACAGGATAATTTATGGACTGGTTTTGGCTTGGATTCAAGAGGAAAACTTGAGTCATCAAAGATGACATGTCTAAACACACAGACTTTTCCCAGGGGACTAAGACATTTATAACCTTTGTAAGAATCACTGTATCCCAAAAAAGTGTATTTAACTGAATGGTACCCAAATTTGTGATCTTGATAAGGTCTTAAACAGGTATAACAACTATACCCAAATATTTTGAAGAAGCTGTAATTAATGGTTTTTTTTAACAATGTTTCAAATGGAGTTTTTTTTTTTTTTTTTTTTTTTTTTTTTGAAGTAAGGGAGTTGGAAGTCTATTGATAATGAAGACTGAGGTTTGAAAGGCTTCCCACCAATATTTTAATGGCATCGTAGCTTCTGCTAGAAGAGTCATGCCCATTTCGATAATATGTCTATGCTTTCTCTCAGCCCTTCCATTTTGAACCGAGGTATAGGGACATGAATAGCTCAATTCAATGCCATACTCCTTGGCTAAACACCACTCGATCAGATTGGATCATTTTGATTTTCCTTTCAAACTTATTTTCAACAAGATTTTTAAACTGAACAAAAGCTTGAACAAATTTTGACTTAGCCCTCAATGGATAAAGCCAAGTAAATCTGCTAAAGTCATCTAGGAACAACATATAACATCTGAAATTATTAACTGATGTGACTGGAACTAGCCCCCAAACATTAGTATGAAAGAGATATAAATGTGAGTTTTCATGTGAAGTAGATAAACTAAAAAGCAATTTGTGATATTTTCCAAGCCGACAAGATTCATAGAAGGATTTTGATTTCAGTAAACTTGAACTTTCATTACAAGATTTGAGAACAAAATTCATTACAGAATTAGAAGTATGGCCAAGTCTCCTATGCCAAATTCTCCATCTTTCTTTTTGTTTTTCAGACACTAGGGCAATAGCTAAGTAGGCTTTATTTGCAGTGAATGGGTGAATTGAAGATTGCTGATTCTGAAAATTCAACTAATACAATCCTTCATTGAGCTTCTCTTGTAGTAGGATCTGCTTCATTTGTTTGTCCTTCAAAAAACAAGTATTAGAATGAAACTCCACAAACACATGATTATCATAGGCAAGTTTAGATACACTGACTAATCTTTTTTTTTTTGGGAATTACTAGCATGTCTTTAAGAACTAGTTCAGAACCATCATTAACAGGCAGCTTGCTATTACCAATATGTGATATATTAAGAGCATTTCCATCACCCACAAGTATAGTTTACTTGCCATTATACTCAGTTGTGATTTGCAGATTGTTTCTGTCCCCAGTGATATGATGACTGGCTCCTGAGTCTGCATACCATGCAGGATCCGTTATAACATTTGGGGGAACTACATATGCAGTTGAGGTGTTGTTTTGTACTTGATTGGATTTAGAACCAGTATAGCTCTCATCGTCTCTAAAATGGCATTCAATAGCAAGATGGTTAGTTCTTCCATATATTTGGCAAGGGTTATTATTGTTTTCCAGATTGTCACTATTGTATGAACTTCTGCCTCTGGATCTGCCTCCAAAATTAGAACCTCTGTTACTTCCGCCTCTGTTATATCCTCTGCCATAGTTTTGTCCCCCTCTATAATATCCAGACTGATATCTTTGATTTGAAGGAGTGTTATTCCTCTGATTTTGACCAGAAACATTAGCAATATTGACTGATGCTAGATTGGTTCTTAACTAGTACAGATGTTCAATTCTGGACTCATATGTCATTAATATAGATTGCAACTCTGCCCAGCTTATAGACTCCATGTTTGTGATTTGTACAACAATCGGTGCGTACTCTTTATCCAAGCCATTCAAAATGTGCATAATTAAATCAGCAATGGGAATTGATTTGCCTGCAACTTCCATGTTATCAGCTAGCTACTTCACTGTGGTAAGATAGTTATCCATATTCATATTCCCTTTTCTTGTCCTTTGCAACTCTCCATTCAATAATATGATCCTTGCTCTATTCATAATCCCAAAATTCTCTTAAATTGCACACCACAACCTTCTTGAAGTGGTTGCCCCCATAACTCTCACTGTTATCTATGGAGTCGTAGCTGAATAAAGCCACCCTATGAGTAACTGATCTGTAGTTACCCACTTGTTATAATTAGGATTCTGTGATAATTCCACCATAGCCACTTTGGTTGATCTCCTGAAGATTGATTTATTTCTCGTCAACTCGCAATAGCCAGAAACTCAGATGGCAAGTGTTCGCTCCAAGCAGAAATCCATCGAGATTATGTCCTTTCACTGTCAACATGATCATGTTTTTCCACGACAAAAAATTGAACTTGTCGAGTTTCACTGATGGAGTCTGTGTGAGAATGGTGCCCACAGAATTTACGCTGCTATTACCCAGCACTGGTAGCGCAGTGGTGTTGAAGGATTGGGTCGAACCGGCACTTGGGATTTTAGGGCTCTGATACCAAATTGGAGAATAGAAATTTCTATAGACTGATTTTCCTTAATTGAATAAAACTATTAATTTCAGGTGTGCGTTGCATGGGAGGTCTTGGCCAAATAAAGTAAACAATTCAAATAGTAATCACTATTGTCTAAATATTGTTCATTTTGTACATCCTAATATTTTAACTGGTTGTGGGTATAGAAAATTAATATGTTACAATCATTTATTTAATACGTTCATAATTGTTATAGTAAAATTAATTATTTAATCTTCACTTAAAATCATAAACGCATTAGGAATTTTTTTAGTCACTGTGTGTGAATAATCAACATGAATTTAGGTACATGTTTATGAAAAACATCAAGGCAGGAATGCAACAAACATGAAACAGGGATACGTTGTGTATAAAACAAAATTGACCTGAACTTAAAATGCCTGACGTGAATCATCTTCAATGCAGCAAACGTGGAATCATTTTAAAAAATAATTTTTGACAAAGAAATTGACTTGAAGTTAAACTAACATAAATGAATTTACTAATAATCTATGTATAGTTAATGAAATGAATCATCTTCAAGGTACTTGATGAGATAAATGTAATATATTATGACCACTTAAGTCATAATTGGGGAATATAAATTGAAATAAGGCAAGCGTTTATGACCAGTATGCAAAAAATAGAAAAAATTTTTAAGCCAAACTTTTAGGGTACATCAATTTTTACCCTATATATTTTAAGCTTGGTCAAATATATTTTAACCTATAGATAAACTTAAGTCACAAACAGATAAGTCACAACCACTTTAGGGGAATATGTTTTACACTATAGATAAAATTAAGTCACAAACAGTTTAGGGTAATATATTTTACAATACCCTAACAGTTAAGTCACAAACAAAAATAGATTAAATTGATAATATGTATCATGTTCCAGGTAACGAACATGAAGTCTTGAAAAAAAAAATTTGATAATATGGATTATGTTCCAGACAATAAACATGATAAATATGAAATTGGTAATATGGATCAAGATATTATGACAGGCAGCAACATAAAATTGATAATATGGATCATGTTCGACTCAATTAACAAAATTAGTGATATATATGAATCCAATAAAATTGTGATTTAAGAAGATAAAATTAAGTCACAAAGCACAGGTACCATAGATTTTGTTGGGGTTGGTCCAAACATTTGAAAAGCCTTAATAATATAAGCATGTTGGAATGGGGTCATATTTGTTTTAGAGCAATTCCACATTTAAAGTTAACACTTTCCATATTAATCGCAATGATTTTCCATAACTGGGGTTGGCAAAACTGGTAAGAAACTTCCATAATAGATATCGATTAATTCTGGAAACATAGACGACAAATGAAATTAGGGCTCTCGGCGAAGATTATCCCATAGACGGATTACTACACTTCCTGATTTAAACCAATCAAATCTGAGAAAATGAGGATAGCTGATAGACAGTTTCTCCAGATTTGTAAAAATAATAAATAGTAAATAAATAAAAGACTGACCGTCAAACAAATGATTAGTACAGAATTTAACTTCTTGTTATCTAAAACAAAGGAGATTTGGATAAAGAAGGAAAAGATGCGGCCTAATCAAAGGAGATATGATTTGGGAAATGACAAAATAATAGGATGCAATTTAAAACTAAAAAGATAAAATGATTGAAATATAAAAAAGGAAATGAAAAAAATGTAACTAATTGATTAAACTGATTAAAAAAAAAAAGAAAAAAATCAATGGCTAAGATAAGTGGATAAAACCAAGGGCCAATATCAGATTTCCAGATTTAGCATGTGAGTTTGAGCGGGAAAAAAAGTGCAAACTATCCTCTCTTTAAGGATATATAGAGATGCTATCCAAATTCAAAGGAGATTTGGATAAAGAAGGAAAATATGCGACCTAATAAAAGAAGATATGATTTGGGAAATGGCAAAATAATCGGATGCAATTTAAAAGTAAAAAGATAAAATGAAAAGATAAAATGATTAAAATATAAAAAAGGAAATGAAAAAATGTAACTAATTGATTAAACTGATTAAAAAAAAAAAGAAATCAATGGCTAAGACAAGTGGATAAAACTAAGGGCCAAGATCAGATTTCTAGATTTAGCAGGTAAGTTTGAGCGGGGAAAAAAAGAGCAAAATATCATCTTTTTAAGTATATATAGATTACAATTCACTTCTCTATATATATAATTAAGCGAAGATTTGAGAAGATTGAAGAAAATTGGAAAATATCTACAATAATTCTGCTGCAAATTAGTGCTGATTATTCTATAGAATTGTGCTGCGTAACAATATGTTGCACATGGAAGCAATAAGCAGTGCAACTGTCATAACTTGTGCTTTTCCTCATTCATGCTTTGTACAAATTTTGCATTTCTTTGAGGAAGTCAGGAGTTATCATACCTTTTAGATCTTATCATATGATCAAAGGCTACAGGAAGTCAGGAGTTAATGACGGGATTTGTGCCATAATTTATGGATCAAGTTCAAGAAAAAGAAGCATTGAAAATCGGGTTTAACTTGGATATAAAATAGCTAAAAGAAATCTCTTTGGTTGAAATAAGGGTCAATCATGTTAAGGTGATCGAATCGGAGGCTTAAATGAGCATAAAATATGTTCTTTTGATCAATCTGGAATAAATCAGGAAGTTTAGGGACTTGTTTGCACACTTGTGAAATTAGAACTATTAAATTTGAAGCCATTTTGAAGTTTGAGGACCATTTGAAATGTCTTTTAAAGTTTCTAGACTCATGGAAAAAAATTTTGGGGAAAAGGACCAAAGGTATAAGAAAAGTGAAGCTAGGGACCAAAATGAACAATGCTAAAAAATAGGCTGCGGTGGGCCCTCGGAATGCATTTCGCAGTCTACCCGCACCCTAAAAACTTTTTTGTTGCCCGCGGGTAGGCCACAGAACGCATTTCACGGTCTACCGCGAGCTATCCTAAAAAGGCCAAATTTCATTGTTTGAGCCCTTTTTGTCAGCTTTTTCTTGCTTTTCTTGAGCTTATTTTGATTTCAAGACATTCTCTAATATGAATAGAGGCCCTATGACATCTTTTAAGGTTACTTTAATACTTGGAACTAAATTGAAAGCTATGATCTTTTCATTCATTTTTCCTTGTTTTCTTTGCTTTTGATGGAGTTTTTCAATGATTGGTTTCCTTGATGCTTGTTCCTATATTTTGGGTGCTTTCTTCTACTACTTGTAGTGTTCTCTTCTTATTATGTTCAAGGTTCTATTTAACACTCTAAGGGGAGCTAACCAATGTCCAAAATACTAAGAAATTTCATCTCACTTAGCTCCTATTTCCCGTGGCTTTTTACCATGTGCTAATAAGCATAACCTTTTTCTAAAAAGCTAGATAAAGGTGTACAAAGCACATATAGACTTAGTATATAGTGACTTACCTGTAAGCCGATTGGAGAGTGCGTCTCGTGAAGTAGGATATGCATGTAGTAGCCCTTAGAACGCTGCTCTGATACCACTCTTGTCACACCCCCTATTATACTATAAATTTTAACAAGTTGTTTTCATTTATTTACGAAAATAGTAACAAGGGACGAGACGTACAAAACTAATGAATTGGTTAATTCTCAAAGAAACATTTAAAATATTCTCATGTAGTCTCATAACTTTTCTTTATGTTGGAAAAGTTGAAGAAATTTTGTAGTTAGACTTTCGAATTCCTTAGCAAATTTTAGAATACTTATGGCCCTTTATATCATTACACCCATCAAGAAATAGCGTTGATCTTCTATCCCTTCATTTGTTTTTCATACACAATCGTTTTGCATAATAAAAAATATGGTGTATGGAAAACATAACAAGCTATATAATAAGTAAACTTTCATTACTAAACTTGCCGAGTCATGGGATAGAAAGCCTTTACATTGAAAATAGGCTTTCCATTACTACAAAAAGTTACTTTTTTTCACCTTTATATTACATACTAAGTTTTCCATCTATATATGTATATGCCTATGCTTATGTTTACTCTTATAGATATCGTCTTCTTGTTAGGCTACTATATTAAGAAAAGAACATCGGTTTGTTTGTCATAAACTTGTCATGGTAAAGGTGAGTATGAGTGTAAGCATAAAAGATACTAAGTTCATAGGTTGTCCCCAAATACATCAAGAAGTTCAGGGCTTCCTCGTAGTAACTCTATAAGTCTGTTTCTACTACATGTGAGATCCTACTTCCATCCTAGATCACGCTCCAGCTTTCGGCTTGCTTTTCATAGACTTCGCGGGTGAACAACTACCAAAGGGTAGGAAACAGAGTGAGTACAATGTACTCAGTGAGTAACGAAATCTTTTGATTCACCTTTTTGTTACAAGAAATCCTTTTAATCACAAGTTTAAGAAAACATAAAAGGCACAAACCTTTGAATGCACAAGAGGGCTCAATCACTAGTTAACTTACTACCCGTAGCGCATTCATAATATCCATTGCCAATTCAATAATGGCTATTCATATTTAAGTGGATCCACATAAAAATCCTAGTTGACCCTTACCGGAATTTCAAGCAACAAGCAATACAAACCTAAAGCAAATACCATACTAATCATCACCTATCTTAGAATCATTAGATGACTCCTAGTATGAAAAAAAAAGCAAAGCCAATACAAGATGGTTAGAGTATCAACTAACGATTCAAATACAATAAACCAATTTGTTTCTTGTCTTAGCAATGTACCAAAATGCATTTTCTTCTTAAAACTCATGAATGCTCAAGGGAATCAAAATATTTGTTACTCATCTTTTTGCCTTCTTTTCTTCAAAGATTCTTAAACAATACTAGGTGAAAAAGTGTCTTCAAAATCTTAATATTTCTCAAGCAAAGTGGTCTTTTAAGTGGAGATTCTTTATATATATGGAGAGAGCTATATTTCAAGTGCAATGATAGTGTTTTTAGGAGTTTTACTTGGTGTTCTATAGCCTTCCTTATTTATGGACGAATTTCCTAGTTGTTTTGGAGAAAATCTTGAGTTCCACCTATGAAAAAGTGGCCAATTGCCCTTAGATAATTTTGTAGTTAACCAATAGAAAGGAGTCCAATTGGAAGCTTGGTAATTTTTTTGCCGACAAAGTATGCCAAGTGTTCTTTATATTTCTTTCATGTGATTATTTTGTAAGCATCCAAGTGTCTTCACCTGATTCATACATTTATTGCTTATGGAGTCCCTCTACTTAATGTACTTTTACAATTAGATTATTATGTTTTTGGATTATATTAATCAAACACTAAATTTTTTTTAGGCGTCCTTTCGAGCAAAACCTACTAACTGATTGAATTTAAACATTATTTTGAGCAAATGAACTAACACATTGAATTAGTTAATACAAACTTGACGTGTGCTCTTCCGATCATTGTCAAAACATACTAGGGCATTCTTAGAATTTTTGTGAAATGTTACAATTAGCTAATCGATTGCAAAATTTTCTAACCAATTGCTATAGTTGATGTAACTCGAGAAATGATTCAATCATCATCCAAAAATACAACTATAGTGTTCTTAAAATTTTATGGAACGTTACATAGCAGTTCGAAGTCCTTCATCACATACAAGGATGAAACCCAAAAAAAAAAAAAAAAAAACCAGAAAGGAAAAAAAAATCAGAAGTCAAGATGGGGAACAATCATTAAAATGTCCACACAAAACCGAAAATAACTCGCAAAATGATGGAAAATGATTCAGAAAATCAACTGAGAAACCCCAAAATCGAAAAGGAAGATGAACCCACAAGAATTTGGAGAAGCAAATTGAAGAAATAATCAATTTCTACAAGGGGAAGAAGCGACAACCAAAAAGCACCAAGAGAGATTGTGAAAATTATAGAGATATAATTGTGTGGCCCAAATGAGAGAACGTGAGATTCCATAAACTTGAAGGAAGGGCATTTTCAAAAACTCAGTGATATTTTTGATGAAAGTGGCTCTTTTGAGTATTGAGATATATAAACACACATATACACACACGTACTAGTGTTTTATGTCTCCTAGGAGCATTATTAGCGTCAGAAGAAATTATATAGAGAAAAAGAATAGTCCAAATCTAGCACCACATGGTGTCAATATGGAGAAAAAGAGTAATTCAGATCTAACACAATGTGGTATGACATCATATGGTGCCATATGACTGAGGCATGTATCGGAACATCTCACATGGAAAATCACAATTATGTAGCCTACTTCAACACACGCCAATGAAATTCTTTAAATGATAGACAAAATTTAGCCAATTTTTTATATTTTTCAACTCAAATATAAGTTTTTCCACCTCCAACACATGTTAACATTGTTATTTATTAGTGTAGCGGAAGCGGTCGGGCTTGTTACTCTTTAGAAATTTTCGTAGTGGAAGAGGGGGAGAAAAATGGGTTTTTCCTCCCCCGCGCGCCCCACAAAAAAACCCCCCCACAAAACATACATTTTTTTTTTTGAAAAATCCCACAAAACATACATTAATCACGCTCAAATTGCTCGTTTATTTTACTTCCCCCGAGCAAGACAAGTTAGTTTAAATTTTTGCCCTTTTTTTCGCTCGCGAAAGACAGAATTTAAGCTGGGTCTGCACTCTGCAGCCAGCATCCTCCGTTTTCACGTAAGTCAGAGTAATTTGGCGACGCGAATCAGGTTTGGTTCTTGTTGTTCCAGTTCCCTCATCATTTATTTATTTTTTTCCTTTTAAATTCCAAAACTCGTTTCATTTACTGAAAAATTCCAAGTTTACGCTATTATTATGACATTTTCTGGCTTGCAATATTTTAGCAATTAGGATGTACATGTGAAATAAAATTTGTTTCTTGGCAGTGTTAGTGTGATGTTTATATAATCTGGAGTTAAGCTGATTTTGGGTTAATAAAATAAAAGGAATGAAATGGGTTGCAGCAATATTTGAAACAAAATA
>CAVNYN010239066.1:0-16325 GCA_963692815.1 Nyctanthes arbor-tristis | reverse complement strand
CATTCCAAAAAGAATTGAAACGGAAACGAGACTAATTAGAACAGCCGACGCAACTGCCACATTGTACACATGATGACAATGGCTCCGCCCAAGGCCGGTAGCTGAACACGTGACGTCTGTGCCCCGTTCGTCTCCAATGCTCCTTCATATACCATTGTCCCGTCACTGTCTTCATTCCCTGGAGTTTGTCCATTCGATTTCTTTTGACTGCATCAACATAAAGCATCGTTGGTTAGAATGGTAAATGCTGAAAAATAAGCATTTATACAATCAATGCTGTTTTGTTATTTATACCAACAGGAGACATATTCATGCCAAAGGTGCCTTACTGTGATCTCTATACTCTATTATTTATTATTGCTTTCTTATTATTAGGTTATATTATTACTACAGGACACATGATGAAATTACCAAATGGGCCTAGTAACTAACGGTTAATTACATTGGAATTGCCAGCCTAACGTTCAACTGACAGGCTTTTATCATGAATTGTCAGTGCTGAACGGAAACCTGGATAAAAATCTGCATAGAAGTAAGGGCTTTATGGGCATTTCCGTAAATTTACCTCGTGCTTGGGGTCGGGCAGAACGTTATGATATAGTCGGCACCGGCACATGTGAACGTGCTTGTCTTGTCATCGTAAGCGTAACTATATGCGCGTGGGCACGCGTTCTTGAAGACCTGCGAGTAGGACGACGGTTTGCAGGTGTCGGGTGTAGCATACGCGCCGCTGCAACAGTACTGCTCTTGGCCAAATGCCTCGCAGGCGCTCTTGCAAGCGACATTTTCTCCGTCGCTGCTCGTGACACGGAGATCAGACGGACAAGCGCCGTTCAAATCCACCACACATCCAGTGGTTGTACAATTGGCTCCGGAGCCACCCTGTGGTACCACCAGCATCGGAACATTGTAACCGTCAACCAGGCTGACGTCATAGAAGTCCATTCCGGAGTCGCCGTCGAGTGTGAATTCGGCCAGAGTGGCCGGAGGTGCAGCGCCACCTCCGGTGCATTCTATCTTCCCGGAGCCGCAATCCCCTGTTACACAAGAGAATTTTCCAGTGGAGTCCTCACTGCAGAATGTCCTCCCCCATAATCGACCTCCCCACGATGACGGCGCATCAATATTCGTTGATTCACCCTTCTGCAGGGCAAAACCAGTGGTGGATAGTGGCGCAATTCCAGCGTTTGATAGAATTCCCGGCCATACGGTGAAATCACATTTGTTTACTATTGTAAAGGTTGCCCCTGAATACGCTCCTGTAACAAAATCAAATCATAAGAACAAACCAAGCATTATGATGTTGTATTCCTTTATTTCATTCCCCAAATAATAATCACTAATACGGGATCAACGTTACCTGATATGAAGGAGCTGGCGACCGTTAGAAGAAGAATATAAAAGCAGAAATTCGCCATTGAAGTTGACGGTGAGCAGTATACGCACGGTAGTATGTTTATGTGCTTATATAGAGATTTTGCTAAAATAGAAGAAGGCGGTGGGAGGCCGGAGTCGGTTGGAGAAGGCGCCCAAGCTTTATATTGTATGGAAACGAGGAGAACGTGAAGAGAGGAGGAGGAGAGGTTTCTTCGAAAGGAAGTGCAGAGGAGTATATATAGAAGGGAATGCTATAATGCTGATATGTAATGTGGGGCCTACAGGAGTATGGGTTGGTTTTATGCCGGCTCTCCCCCACAGTGGATTCATATGGTACATGCACACAGGCCCCGGGCCATGATCCACTGTTCTCTATTTGATCATGTAGCACATGTACTAAATAGATCGTGTGTATAATATCAACAGCTGATATGATTACGAGATATGGTAATATGTTTATATCAAAAGTTAATATAATACCATATTACTGTTTGACATCGTTGCTGTACCAAATATTTATTACCTGAAACCTACTACATTTTATTCTCAATAAATTTAAAATTGATTTGTCAATGTGTTACACAATATATATAAGTGTATGACACAAAACCATGATCAATCACATGTCATGAATAATGTTTTTGATAAGTATGATATTATGATCAAATAACTTATTCGAATCTAAGTTGATACTCAATTGACAATTATTTGTCTTAAATTGCAAACTACTTAATAAGAAGCACATGGAAGTTAATCCTCATTTTGCACAATATATTTGATTAGTATTAAGGGTGTAATATATCATTATTATTATTATTACTATTTTTGGTTTGGGTTGGGTTGGGGGGCTAGGGGGTTGGGGGAATAAAATGTGATTGGGGGCATTCCATACAAATGAGATTCTTGTAGTACAAGGTGTCAAGACTCAAGATATGGTTGTAAAGAGTAGTGATAGTTACACCAACGTTGTCCCTTCTCTTATATGGAATTTCATTTTATGGGACTTTTTTTACAGCCCAATGTAAACTCATAAAGGTAGCAACTTTTGCAAGCTGGAAGTCATATCATATCCGATTAATGCTAAATTGGGTTGTAAAATAGCTAAAATGATTCTAAAATGAAGTGATGTACAAAAAATTCAAAGCATACACTTTATAAGATGGAATATTATGACATAATTTCTTTGCTATGTGAGTAGGGCTGACCAAAACAATTTTTACGTGTTTCATTTTTGTTATCTAAAGCATTTAGCATATCTACATTTGTAACACGTGCTCTTAAATTAATGTCAAGTTTTAGAGATAACAATAGTCCACTAGCCATTGAACAAACGGTCTTATATTGTTTAATATGGGAAACAAGATGAGTGTGTACATGAATTCCAATTCAATAATAAACCGGGCTACATGTTTCTACTTGAAAGTTTCCCATATACATGGAATACCAACAATTTTCTCACCATCCAATACTATTAAATCTAGTAAAATATGATCAACTATTCACAGTAGTAAGTAGGTTTTAATATGCTCACCACAACAGTAGGTCTATGCATGGTTTTTAAAGAAAAAAAAAAGTAATACTATGAATTTTTTGCCACTACATGTCAACTTACTATTGATGGTGAGCACTTATATTTATTATGAACAAGAGAATGTAACTGCTAATCTACTTCACCAAACATTGCCTGAAATTATTTAACTTATCTTCCTACATAAAGGTGATGATATCTCGGACTAGCAGACTAATTGGACTTATTATTGATTTTGTAGATATTTCGATCAAATGTCTACATGAAAATAAAATCACATGACTATGATTCCCCAATGAATACCTAAATCCGCAATTGTTGGTTTTTTTTTTTTGGTTGCTTTCAAAACAATCTTGATTTCTGTAGTTAGAAGTCACTATATGGTGATGGCTTTCGACTAAAATCTTCATCAGATCATAGTGTTTACACTCCGAACACGACTAACACTATGCATGAAAAAGATCTCTTTGGTCCCAACTTAGAAACTTTTTCACATGAATGAATAAAAGTAAAAACAAATAATAAATATCTAATGATGTACGTAGAAATTCAACATATGTTTACACAAAAAAAAGGGGAAAAGTTCAACATATTTTGTGCAAAATTAAAAGACACATACCGAGTGAATATTCAAGTATGAAATTATCAGGTTGCAAAGAAGTATGCAATTAATACTCAGATAGGTATACTTAGTCCCAGGGGCGGAGCCCGCCGTCGATATCGGGGTGTGTCAAAAATATAGATTAATACTAATTTGTATATTAAATTTTTTTTTTTACAATTATTTATATGGTCAAAAAATGCATTTTTGTCAAAATGGGTTGTGCCAGGGCAAGGGTTGCCTTGTGCCAATCTGCAAGGGGTGGCCACCCCTTGCCTTCGCCCCTGCCTAGTCTAAATTTCAGATTTTCCTAATTTTAAACCATTTCGAATGGTAAAAAATTGCCACAATTTGATCTCCAGAAACATTCAAGCGCCATATATCTGGCGCCGTATGGCTCCATACAATTACAGATCAATATTGGTTTATTTCACATCTGGCATTAGATCAAATTTAATCTGATCTCTCGTAATTAAGAACACTTCGCTTTGACGTTTCACATTTGTAAGATCCTTTCTACTTTCACAATTACAATTCTAATTATTCACATATTTCAAAACCTACGGAATCTCCTCTTACTCAATTTTATGTAATTATAGTGTAGAAGGAGCAAGTGCAAGCTCGGTCTCTTATATGAATCAATTGAAAAAAAGTATTTATCCCCTGTTAATGCAAGCCAATGGTAGTAGCTAGGGATGTGGTTGAGCAAGTGTGCAAATGATTAACTCTAAGGGAGCTGGAAACTCGGTAATTCGTTTTATATAGTTTTTCATATTAAATAATAAAGTAACCACGGTAGAATATAAGAAAGCAATAATTTCCTAACATCCATATCAGTGTTGTTGCAACTACATAAATACATGCAACTATAAAACGTGTATATATATAGTCACGTCCTTATATGAGTATTATAACAGCATTCATATAGCTAGAAAACTTTCATATTAGGACACCACTTGGCCCATAGGTCAAATACAAAAGCCACTAGCCACTGGCGGCTTTAACCGCACATACAGAGTCGTGTTTGGCGACCTTTTACGGTGACAGGTTGAGAATTTCAAAGGACAAGTTGTTCTTAAGTTGTACTGAGAATTAAAAGTCAATTATCGGATAATGTTTTGTCCACTTGACTGTTATACCTATGACCCAATACAGGAAATGCAGAGTCTGCTAAATTGAGGCGCACCAAATCGTATTTTTAAATTAATAAGCCAGCCGATTCTTATTGTTGTCATTATTGAATTCGTATATGCCGTTCAACTTGCCTTCCTGGGACAGTATTATGTTCTTGATTTGCATTTTTTTAAGGTAGTTTGATTATTAAACCAGACTTAACAGTGAGAGTCTGCTACCAGAAATCTTATGTCAAACGTGCAAATCAAACATAGATTAATGGACTTTCTTCCTGCAAATTATTCTGAAATAAATATGGTTATGAGCCCTTGTCAAGTTTCTATATCCGTTTTTATAAAACATAAAAGTCAAACTACTTTTTGTACACGTTTTTTCAAGATCTACAAGTACTATCCACTTCTTCACCACTCGTTTCTATTCTGTTTTAAAATCAAAGTTATAGTGTAGCCAAAGATAATTGAAGGGGTAGCCGAAACTTGATTACTCCTAGGCGAAACACTAATCTTAACATTCAAATTTTTCAAAGGATAAGAAAAAAGATCTTTTTTTTTTTTTTGGAAATGTGGGTTGCTAGGGAACGGGGTGGCCACCTCAGCTCCACCCCATGCTTATCAGTATTACCGTAGTTCAGAATACACAAACAACTCAACTAAGGTTGAATTTTCTCTGAGTGTGCTTTTGAATTCGTTGAAGATGTGAGATATTACTAACTTTTTTTGCACAATTAATGAAGACAATTGGGAAGCGATATTTTCAGGATTCAATTTGCCCTTTGCCCTAAGATGGAACTAGAAAGCAACAGAATGAAAATCCGTGATCCATAATTGGCGTCTTACGTCAGATGAAAAGGATTCAATGCAAGAATACTTGACCACAAAATTGAAAGCGATAAGCATTCGACTTACAGGAATATTCAGCTGTTCGATCATAGAATACTTTGTTTGCTTCAGGTTCAATAATTCAGAGGGTTTTTTCGGCTGCTCTCTCAGCAGAAGATACCTGCCAAAATATAAAGTCCAAAAAAAAAAAAAAAATTCAATCAACCATCGTGTTTTCTTTTCTATCAAAATCACAAATTGGCAGTATTAATTATCTGCTTAAAAAAGCAACCGGCCAACGTCATTGTTTTGATAAGGGGTTGAGTTTTCCAATATTTTCTTTGTATTTTTCAGTGAAGACGAGTAAATTCTGGTTTTCGTGTCATCTATCAGCTCATACACGTATGATCTTAGCAATGCCACAACATATTCGTCATCGACAAAATTAGCATGGCATCTTACGCACGTTGCACTAAGTTTACCAACACCGTGATCAAGTTCAGCAAGCAAGATGAAATAACGTGTCTTCCTTTTTCATTTTCCTTTCTGATAAATGGACAAGACCGCATATGCCTCTAGAGCTGCAAATTGGGCTACGCTGGACAGTCACGATTCTGTTTTGCAGTGGCACCGTACAACCCAAACATTTTGGCCCAGCATTGTTATCGGTCACGCCTAGCCTACAGATTTCTTGTATGGCTCTAGCCTAAAACACAGGTGTGGAGTGCTTTCAAAACAAGAAGCATTCTGATGCTGTGACCAACACTAAGTTCCCATATCCAAACGTAATTTTCACTGTGTAGGACCAGCTACCATAGCAGTTGGTCTGTGAGGGACCTCCTGCAATGACCTGGCAGGATAAGAGACGAACAGGATGATGCTAACTACGAAGAAAAACATAAGGATCAATCCAAGAATAAAGGGAGAGCCTGGCTAGAGAAGAATGATGTGAGACCATATTGAACTGGACTTATCCTTTATAATTTGTGAAGTTACTTGAGGCTGATGGATGTTCTCAAATGTCCTTTATATGTGCTAGTTTACTCAGAAAATCCTAAGATCTAAAAATCAGCCGGATGAGATTCACCTGCTCCATGGCCAGTCTGCTAATTTTCTTGAGAAAGCACATTGAGGAGGTCTAGAGAAGGTGCGGTTCACACAGGCCAACGGCAGCCCAGCAATTTTGGCAATTCTACATAGATTTCGCTAGGAGTCACTCTGTGGCTAAAATAACGATAAACAAGTGAATTAACATACAATTCAACTGGTCACTTTAAGCCTAAGATATTGAGCTAGAAATCTTCCAAATTGACGTACGTGCGGCGTCTGGTTGCCATTTTACCATGGACTGCTGAACATTTTCTTGAAAGGTTTGAAATGGCAGTTGTATTCACGATTCATCATTCTCCAACAGAGTACAAGATTTGAGTATTGAACATCCAAAGCAGGGTTGACATTGCAACATGAACTTGTTCATGGTTATATTGATGTCTTGACCTACAGATTCCATAATCAAAGAGGAATTTCAACCTTAAAGAATAAGAAATAATCTTCCTCAAACAAGCAGAGTATAGGGAAATTTCACATACCCTAATTTATCTTACAACTTGAATGCCAATTCAAGATGTGTCCATGACTTCAAGAAGTTGCTTTTAGATGGCGTAGATGAACACTAAAGCAGCATGTCATTAGTAGGGGATTTCATTTCAGAAGTTAAGGCTTTGGGTCCAGAACTAGTTTTTTGTTTTTGATACAATGGGTTCAGAACTAGTTAGCTGAGACTATTGAGAAACTTATTATAATATCAAGCGCAAAGCGGAGTCACAAGTGCCAGGAGCCCTGAAGATATGATACTAGTGTAGATGAATTCAGCTGATTAGAGAGCATATTGTTGAGTTATCAATTATTCAAACTCCTCAATTAATTTGGCTCAGCACAACAAATGCAGAATGTCATTCAAATGCTTATTCTTCCACGGGCATTGTGAAGCACCAGAAACAAACAGATGGTTCCTTTGTTTTACCGAGCTCTGATTATGCAAATAAGTAAGCAGATTTCCATGCCTGATTACTTCCTTTGTTGTTATAGTGCATATCAAAAAGATTAGATCAGCACATACGTAGTTACCAGACTGGCAGACCACTCCATCCCAAATGAGTTTCATTACAGTGTTTGATGAAAAACTAACATGATATATAGAAAAAGCTTGAAGGAAAGACGAATAGCTTGTCAGTTTACCATGTTCCAGAGGTTTCCAAGATTTGACCCGTTGAATGGCAGTGGTTGTTGAGCTTAATTGCAGATAGATGGTATTTCATTAGTGATCCTTTTTAAGGGCCTTGGCTTGTCACATGAGTCTGCATCTATAGTTGCCAGTGAGACATCACAAGAGGGCGTGTCTACATGTTATCATGCAACCTAGTCAATAATTCAAATGGCAAGAAGCAAGAAATTACCCTGAGAACGAAACTGTAACTAAAAAGATTCCTCTAGTATTGGCAATATCTTATTGAGTAGGCCATCAAGCCTTCTGATTTCTACAGCAATGTTGTACTTCAAGCTCTGAAAGTATTAACAGAGGATTATATTATGGCAGCAGATTACAATATCAATGAATGACATAGTTTTGTTAATAACAACGTCAAGTCATCAAAATATCCACAGGAAACACTTGAATAACATCCTATATGTGCATTGTCTGAGGTGAGGCATGAATCATAACACTATTTAGACAACTTAGCAAGCCAAAACAATGATGTGCATTCTAAAAGTACAAATTCATGTTTTTTGTTATTCTAGACACTAGGAAGATTGAGAATTCCAAAATGCAGTACGACTGATGCCTCGTACCATCCAGCTGATAAAGAGTTGCATACTGTTACACTATTTCATCCTTCTTTTTTTTTTCATTTATCTAACTCAACTGAATCACCGTCACAGCCTTAAATGCGTGTAAATGATGGGAACATAATAGATAATCTAAGGGACAAGTTCTGGTTCATCGAAGGAAGTACAAACTATCTCTGAACTTAAAGTAATTGACTTGTTTGGCCTGAGTTCACCCCATACAACAATGGAAGTCGGGAATCGGGATGGAGACCTTGATTATCACATGACTCGTTTAATAGAGGAAAGAACAGCGTCCGGAAAAGATACCTCACAAATAATTAGTAACTAGTAGATTGCTATCCAGTTTCTTTGTAACTAAACAGTTTTTTCGGTCCATGGGTGATATTTCTTTTCAATATATGTAACAATATACATTTTGGCTATTTGAGTTTTGGAACTACCAGTTATTAACCATGAGTTATCATGTAAAAGCTTTGCTCATAGCTTTCTCGTACCTCAATATAAGTTGAACAGCCTTCATTTTCCTTCTTGAAAATCAAGGCCGAGTCTTTGGCTCATTGCGACAAACAATCAAACAGATTATCCATAACAACAGGCACATTCCGCAGCAACTGACGCCTACAAAAATCACCTCCACTATAGAGCTTCGAGTATTTCGAGCTCAATGAGTAATTGACTACAATTTAAAGTTCAATGACTAAATCAAGACACTGAAGTTGGATGAGTTTTGAAATATTAAACTCAATGGGGAGAGCCCCGGGGGGTCTTTACCTCAACATTATTTGCCCATTAAAAATGGGCTTATTTGCAGGTAACTGTTATCACTCTACCAGTAATTCTGCATTCCTCTAAAATTATACCAATACTTCATTGTTCCACTGAAATCGCCCTATAACTTTCTAATTGGTTAATCCAATCATATAATTCACATATACAGGTAACAGATATGCACTTTCTCTTCTTTTCTTTTTTCGTTTTTTTTTTTATATTATTAGTATATATCTTTGTAAACTTTTTATTCCGGAATTTTTATTGGGCCAACTCTAGTGCAATCATGTCATGATTTCATCTTGCACCATATGGGCCACGGACAATGTTGGTCCTGTAAAAATCAACCAAAAAAAAAAAAAAAAAGGAAGAAGGGCATTGTTTACTATTTATAGACAAGCTTATAAACGGGCTTATAGCAACGGTACCGACACATTGGCTCGACACAAGAAGAAACATTTCTATAAAAAAGGACACATAGATCCTCGACAAGCTCAACTTTCTGTTTTTATTAATCCTAGTGGTTCAACTACTTTTACCAATTTTGAGGAGTTCATACTTTATTTAACCTTCTTTTCGGTCTGTAAGTAGAAATACTGCTCAAAGTAATTGCATGAAATTATTTAACACAACGTCTGAAAAAATGAGCTTAGTGAATTTAGTGGTAATGTGTGTTTTACATTTGATTTTGGTCTAGAAGAAATCATAATAATTATATTTGTATCACTGCATCTTATATTGATTCTAATTGGATGCTTCATAAAAAATTAGGGTTAGTTTCACAAATCGTCCGCAACTTTTAAGTTAAGAACTGTTTTCGTCTCTAACTTTTTTTTAAGACACTCCACAGCCTCCAACATTTGATAAATACACACAAATCATCCTTTTTTTACTATTCCATAAAATTTTTCACAAAATGACGATTATACTTCTTAAACTTTTTAAAATCTTTTAAAAAAATGTTTAAAAATAATTTAAAAAAAAAAAAGAGAAAACACCCCCACCCCACCCCACCCCCACCCCCACCCCACCCCACCCCAAGATCGGCCGCCGGAAATGCTGCCATTCCAGCGGCCGGCTATTCTTTCACCAGAAATGGCATAAAAATAATGCTATTTCCAGCAGCAAATTGAGGATATTCACCCCCCTTTCTGGCAGTCAATGCTACCGCTTTCCGGCAACTAATGGCAGCACAAATGGGTAGAGACTCCCATTTTGGCCTCCAAAAATGGCAGGTAGCCAAAGTGCTGCCAGAACAAATTGGGGGAGTCTCCCCTTATTTTGTGTGCAAAATGGGGGGAAAACTCCTCCCATTTTGGCCGCCGAAAATTGTAGCGGACTCTCCATTTGTGCTGCCAGAAATTGCAGTACTTGCTGTTAGAAAATGTTGTCATTTTCGGTAGCAAATTAGGGGATTATCTCCCTTTTTGGCGGCCGAAATGCTACCATTATGGCGGCGGAATGGCTGGCCTCAAGAATGGCAGCATTTCCGACGCCCAATCTTGAGGAGGGTAAGATGGATTGGGCATTTTTGTTTAAACCTATTTTTTAAAAGATTTTAAAAAGTTTAAGAGGTATAATCGTCATTTTGTTAAAAAGTGTTGATGCACAATTTAGCTTTCGGCTTAACAAACAAGATTTATATTAGCAGGAAATTTTTATTCAAATCGGTATGGGCAATAGATGCAGAGAAGGCAATGAATGGTTGTAATCTTTTTTAATAAATGGAAGATTATATTGTATAGAAGACGAGAAGAATGAGAGTTTAGATGTCGAATCCCTTCTCATTTCTGTTTGTCGATATTTATCGTGTACATTTACTCTTTGCTTGAGAGTGATGATTACATACATTTATTGTGATCCTACGTGAATGACACATGGGTCTAATCGACTAAGACTAGACCTTTACTTTTTAACCATTGGTTGTCTGAACCGCGTATGGGATACGTAACTTCCACATTGCATTTAATGTGGGGGTCCCATTAGTCGTAAGTGATAAAGTTCTTCATGTGGGCTCCCAGGCTTTTGCAGAGTTGGAATGTTCGTTGCACTCACCGGGTCGCGACTTTTGGCTTAGGCACTTGTGCGCTAGCGGGCGAGGTGATTGTACGCCCGAAGTTGCGGGAGTGAAAGAATAGGGCTATCCTTAGGGTCACTAGATTGAGTTATTATATCATGTGGCCGCTGGGTTACTAGGTCGCTGGTTAGGTGAGGCACTCAGAGCCTACTCTCAAGACCCAAGGATCATTGAACCCCCGTTGACTTTTGACCTGTGTTGACTTTCTACGACCTAGTAGATAAAAAAATTTATGAAATAGTAGACAAAAAGACGATTTGTGTGTATTTATCAAAGGTTGGGGGCTGTGGGGTGTCTTAAAAAATGTTTGAGAGAAAACTGGTTTTTAACCTAAAGGTTTGGGACGATTTGTGAAATTAACCTGAAAATTATTGCTTTTCGTTTACTTGAATTTTCACGTAATGGAATAGATTTATATGGTAATATATTATAAGTATTTAATGAATTTGGTGTGGTAAACAAAGTATTTAGCATTAGTCTTGATAATGCTAGTGCTAATCTTGTGTGTATCGATCTCTTAAAAATGCAATTAAGCCTCTCTTTAATTCTAAATTTTTCCATAGGAAATGTATTAATCATATTATAGTTTAGTTGTACAAGATGATTTAAAACTAATAAGTGTACAAATATGTAAATTTAGAGAAGTCATTAATTACATTTCTTGCTGTGGTTCTAGATAACAAGAATTTGCAATAATTTATAAAATTTTTGATTTGAGAAAAAGAAAATTTTTAGTGATGATGTTCTAAATAGATGGAACCAAATAGATGGAATTCAACTTATCTAATATTAAGATCTTGTGTTAAATATTCTAGTGCTATTAGTGTATTTGTTAATTCATAACATCCGACTTTGAATATTGAGGATTCGGATTGGGAAGATACTTTTAAAATTATGAGATTTTAGGAACCTTTTTACAACGCAACTAAAGCATGTTCTTGAGTTTATTACCCAAATAGTAATCTTGTAATGAACCAATTATTAGAAATTTCTAAACAATTTTCAACTTATAAAAATGATATATTTTTCTTTGATGTTATTGATGCAATAGAAGAAAAATTTAGAAAATATTATCAACGCATGCCTTGTGTTTTTCAGTTGCAGCTGTAATAGATCCTCGTTATAAATTATTTGATGTTCAATATGCTTTGGAACAACTTAACGAATCATTGGCTTTTAACATTAGTATAAAAAATGAGGATCTGGAGTCTATTGTTAGTGAAATTTATAGCTACTATACTATGAAATATGGTAATTGTATCTACTCAATCTGATATGGATGGTTCCACTGCTATTACCAAAAAAAAAATTGAAATAATGCAAGTAATAGAGAGGAAGAAACGAAATGCTTATTCTTCTTCGAGTTCAAACGCAGATGCAAACGAAACTAATTTGGATAGATATAAACTTGAGATTTTATGCACGCTAAGTGAGTAAGAGCAAATCAATTTAGATGTCCTACAAATGTGGAAATCAAATAAGCGGGCTCATCCTATATTATCAAAAATGGCACGAGATTTACTAACAATTCCAGTTTCAACAGTTGCATCAGAGTCTACTTTTAGTGCATATACCATGGTGCTCTATGAAAGAAGATCAAGAACTAAAGAAGATATTTTGAAAGCACTTATATGTGTGAAAGATTGATTATATGCAGAAAAAATGATGGAAGATAGAGTTAATGAAGATATAACTGAAGACTTCTCAAATCTTACTGTAAAAGAATCTGAGTCATAGGCTTAAAATAATTTGAACAACTAAATTATAGTTAAGTGTGTGCCAACCTAGTTGGAATGTACTTGAATTATAAATTTCCAAATGATAGAAAATTTAGTATATGCCAACCTAGTTGGGATATACTATAACTATAGTGATTCAAATTAATGAATAGTTGTTTGCGTTGTTATGTTATAAGTTGCAAATGTTTAAGTGTTAAAATTATTTAGTTGTCAGCTATATAAATTTGTGTAAACAATATTTGAATTTCAAGGTTTTTTATATAATAAAATATTTGAAATTTAATATTAAAATTTTTAATTTTATCTTGTTATATGTTTACTTTTTAATTAAAATTTATAAATCTAAAAGATTAATGATATCTCTAAAAAATGTGGTAAATTTCCAATTGAAGTATTTCAATTGTAATGTATTTATTATAAAATTTAAATATAAAATGTGACAAAAAAAGAAAAATAAATAAAAAAAGAAGGGTAGGCCGCTTTAGGGATAAAAAAAATATGGGCCTGTCTAGCCCGAACAGGAAAGCCAACTTGTGTAGGCTTTTATACATTGCAGGCCGTGTTGGTCCGCAAGGGCTGTAGGCCGACCTTGCCCGGTCCACCTGTTTTGACACTACATGTATGTATGTTATTAACATGTCTTTTTAAGAGACACATTCAACAAGATGATTTTGTCCTCTATAAGGGATGACGCTCATAACGGGTGGCTCTATTAAGGATTTGTGAATTCTCTTCAGGGAGTTGCGTCCCCCAAAGATCGGTCCTTAAAAAATATTTCTAATAAGCCGACTTTGTCCTCGTTGGATACAAATTTCATTGTTAGACAATATGTGATGATTGAAGATTAAAGATAAAAATATGACCAATAAAATGTTAATGCCTTATTCTAAAAACATAAAAAGATGAAAGATGTTGAACACAATTAGAATGTGATGTCTTTAATAAAATGAGTGGTATCAAGATAATTATCAATACTTATATGGCCAAAAAATATATATATATATATATATATATTACCAAAATGAGGCATACCCAAACATAGTTTGACACCACCTATCTCCGTCAGACGTATATTTAAAAAAGACACATGCTACATGGAATTTTAATTCTATGAATATGCATTATCACAATTCATGATATGATTCACCATTGTTAAAAATAAATAAATAAATAATACGATAAAGGATAAACCATAGATGTCATTAAAAAAAAAATACTATAAAGAAAAGAAAGTATATCTGTACAATATCTACGTCCTCTTTTCACTGAGAAGTCTCATAATCTCTACAACTGAAAGCAACGGTATGCTTAAAAATGGCAACGAGCTGAGACGGATTGGGAACCTCAATCTCCGTTCTTTCCCCGTCAAAAAAATTCTCATCCCGTGACCGTAGACTGCGCTATTTACATTAACACGTCCAACATCTCCGCCGTTGCTGTACGTTAGATTTAAAAAACAAACTTTTATCCCAAATTGAGTTAATTACCAGCACTGATCAGTCTCCCAGTTGCGGCTCCGGCGAGAGTACCCAGTGGCGGAGAGCACCGCCGGCCGCCTCCGATCAAAAAGTTCCATATCGTAGCTGGCACGCTTGTCGGGATCAGAGAGAGTTGCATAAGCGTCATGAAGTCTCATAAAGTCGTCTCCACTACAGCCGGAAGCCACATCGGGATGCAAAGTCCTGGCCAATTTTCTGTACGCAGTTTTGATTTCTTGACAGGAGGCGCCCATTTGAATCCCCAGAACTTCGTACAGAGACGCCTTCTCCGCGCTCCTGTGGGAGGTGGTGGTGCAAGCGGCGGCGGAGACCCGGAGGGGGCGGCGGGAGGTGGCGTTGGACGGCGGAGATAGAAAGGTTGGGCGAATTGTTTGATTGGAGAAAGAAAATGAAGCAGAAGCCATGATAATAGATGTGTGGTTAGCGATTGGAGGTTAGTTTTGGGAGGAAAAGGAATTAGGAAGGGGGATTATTTATAGGGGGGCATGGGATTGGACCACAGAGGGTTGAGTGAACAGGTGTTATACAAAGGGAAGGGAGGATATGGATAACTGATAGCTGACTCGACATTATCCAGGAATCCAGCATTATGGGTCACTCAATCATTCACAGTAACAGCATCTGGTTTTTAGACAACTTTTTCTATTTAAAAATATATTAACCTATTCTCCTGTTTGAAAAAAAAAAAAAAAAAATCCAACACCAATCAAAAAATTGAATATCAATCTCTAACGTAGATAAAAAGCATTCATTCGCTAAAGAGATCTCGATCGCTATATAAACCCATATTGGTTAGAAAATTTTTATAAGAAAACTTCCATGATATGCACATATAGAAAACGTTTTAAGAAGGGGTTATCTTTTTTGGAAAAAATTATGTGACATGTGGTATTTAATTAGCTCACTTAATCCACAATTTGTTGGATGGATAGCAGTTAAATAGTTAAACGCTGTTAACTTAGCATTCACTTTTTTCAATTATTTTTTTTCCTTCTATATATTTCCTATTTGACTGCTTCCCAGATGCTCTTATTTAATATTATAAAACTTAAAAATAAGAAGAAGAAGAAGAAGAAATTTTGCTTGAGCTGATTACTTGAATTCAATAGAATGAACCAAAAAATATCTCGTATTGTAAAATAAATCAAATCTACATCAATGATATTAGGAGGTATTAAGTATAAAATCCAATTAGTTTTTCTTTAGGATTTGTCTCCCCCTTTTTTTAAACTTTTTGACATGGTTAACGTGCTATAGATGTAAAAGAGTATAAATTGCGGGTTAATTAAATTCCACATGTCACAAAAATAATAACTGAAATACTGGGTGTAACATTTTTTCCTATATTTTTGGTAAGTTCAAAAATAGCTTTTTCACACATCTAATGGCTGCTCCTGACTTCTGTAAACAATCACAGTAGATCCTTAGACACAACTCTTGAGACATAGAGGCTACTTCCAAAATTATTTGGGTGGCCTTAGTCTTAGACGTGCTCTCGAAGTTTATAAGAAGAATTTGATTAGAAAAAAAAAATGATCCTAGCCTTGGCCCGTTAATAACCAGATCAACAAAACACTTCTACAAGATGCGAAACAACGTTGGGCAAATTTCATCTCTCTCATGAGAGATACGGTTGCCTATATTATCACTTCGTATTGACTTGAATAATAATTTAATTAATTGTGTAAGTTAATACATAATGTATAATTATTTCGAAAAGAGAGATGGCAACTTTTGTTGGATTAATAATACACAGTTCTGAAACAGGTCGGTGGACATAGCATGTGCGTTGTGTTTGATCCATGTAACTTGGGCAATTTATTGCATAAAAGAACAAAAGAAATTCCCATTGACTTCACTATTTTCAATGGCATTTATTCGGCGGTTCCGAGTGGTTGAAGTTGCTTATGGGAATAAATTCAAGTATAATCATT
>CAVNYN010239060.1:0-12093 GCA_963692815.1 Nyctanthes arbor-tristis | reverse complement strand
GAGGGGGGTGAAGGTGTTAGGGATCTGGGGTTTCAATTTGAAAACTATTTTTTCGGGGTGGGGGGGGTGGTTGCTGATTTGTCTTGTGGGACCTGATTCCATCTCTACATGTAGGCAGTAAAAGGCATCTAAAAAATTTTTGTTGAAGTTATTTATAGTTCTTTTTTGTACTATAATACATGTTCCGTGGACTTCTTATTTTGAGAATCTTGGAGGAGCCAGTTATCTACAATTTTTTGTTAACATCTGTGATTTTGATGCTTCTGAAGTGCGGAAGCACTCCTCAGTGAAATGGAACATCACTGCAACTTAA
Source organism: Nyctanthes arbor-tristis (assembly GCA_963692815.1). NCBI lineage: Eukaryota > Viridiplantae > Streptophyta > Magnoliopsida > Lamiales > Oleaceae > Nyctanthes > Nyctanthes arbor-tristis. Next base: position 11,780 of record CAVNYN010239060.1, on the reverse strand, counting down.
ACTTGCTTGGCCTCATTTTTGCTGACAATCTTGTTTTTCTTTGTTTCTTTTTGCTCAGGAGATGTACACTCGGGTTGGGCCCCAGTTCCGTGAGGAACTGCAGCGGAATCATCTTCCCTCATCAATGGTAATTTTGGGAGTAGAAATATATGTAACTCAATTTAACCTCTTCTTTGTTCAGTTGCCCTTAAATGAGTATTTGATTTATTTGTGTTTTTAGATCCCTTCTCCAGTTTGTGTTTTTACATCCCTTTTCCGATTTGTGTTTTTAGATTCGTTCTCCAATTTAGATGTTACGGATTATACTGCTTGTTTGAGCAAATTGAAGTGCTTCCTGATTCGTATTTGAGACTTTGGATTTATGATTTGTAAATCTAGTTTTATTCATGCACTTCAAATGAAATACGACGGGAGAACGTTAACTTTCGTTAAGGCTTATTAATCGATAGCTTTCTGATATGATGATGCAATGCAGTTAAAAGATATCAATAGCAGATTAGAGAAAATTGAGCCGAATATGCACTCATCGGAGGTGATTGTGGCCAACTATGCAGCTGGCGAGGCCAAGCCTACAAGTCTTAATACAAAAAAGAGTAGTCCTAAGGCCAAAAACTCTACACGTGAGGTATCTCTCTTTGGAGGTCAGTACATATGTGTTGGATATTATAGATATATTTATTATAGTCATGCTTATATTAGCCTTAAAGATCCTTACCTGACCAGTTGACCATCTTACCCACATCTTGTAGCTCAAGTTTGTCCATTCAATGAGTTTTCTCGCTTGAAAGATGAATAAGTTAATCTTTTACTGGTGATATAACATACTGCAAAATTGCTCCCAAGTTTAGACTTAATGCGTTTTGCTTGATTTGGGACTATTTATCTTTAAACTTAGGGAAAAAAATATGACGTTCTTTTATTTTCACCTTCTCCTGAATCCTGATTTGTGTTATTCAATTGTGAGCAGCAGATGGTGATATCACAGAGAAAGTTGTGGAGCCAATTAAAGTTTATTCGGAAAAGGAGCTTATCAGGGAATTTGAAAAGATTGCTTCTACCCTTGTTCCAGATAAAGATTGGTCCATCCGTATTGCAGCCATGCAGAGAGTTGAAGGTCTTGTTCTTGGAGGTCTGTAAGCCATCTTGCTGCTCAAGAGCGTCCTTTCTCCTCTATGAACATGATGCGCGAAAGTGCTCACATGTCCTACTACTTTGATTTTCTTAAGTCGCTATATTGCGGAACTGTATTATTGTTGGTTCTATAGGCAAATTCTTCCGATAACAATAAAATTATTACTTTAATGAGCTGCAGTGTATTTTTAGACGGATGAGGGGCAGAACTGTAGAATGCGTGGTGGAAATGTAAGGAAAGATTATTGGGAAGTGTGAAAATTTGTTTTTTGTGAAGAATATGTGGTTGGTATTGATTTGAGAAATTTATTAGTTGAGCTAAAGCTCCCAAGAACAAGCTCAAATTCTTCCAATAACAATAAAATTATTACTTTAATGAGCTAAAATGTATGTTCAGACAGACAAGGTGCAAAAAAAAAAAATCCTAATGAATTGACTTATTGTCGATTTAGAACAAAAAAAGTGCATTGAGCAAGATGTTACCAGAGTCAATTCTGTTTAGTAATGATTGGCACAAACTTAGGTTTCGAGTTAATAGTAATTAAATTTTAATATTGATGTTAAGAAGTCTTATCCAATTCCTTCTTATCAGGTGCTGTTGATTACCCCTGTTTCCGTGGACTTCTTAAGCAACTGGTTGGTCCTCTCACCACCCAGCTATCAGATCGGAGATCTAGCATAGTGAAGCAGGTATTCAGGAGAAGTTCATCTGTTACTGTAGCTTTTTTCTGCCTATTTTTATGTTTGTCTTTTGCAGCCTTAAATAACATACAGTTAGAGAACTGGGAGTTACTTCCCTAATATATGTTATGGCTTTTAAGAATTATCTTTACAGCCTCCAATTGCATTATTTATTTTATCTCGTGGTAAATTTCATCTTGAATGTTATTAGTGTGTGTTGTGTGTCGTTCAACTGTTAAGTGTTCTGGTGTTCACTCGTTTTCGGACAGTCTGTACTCATGCTCTGCTTTGAAATATTGTTTTAAGGATTCTTTGGGTTATATATATTAATTTATTATTAATGAACTAAAGATGATAGTCCTCAGTGTTTCACATATGCGCGGTTGCTAAAATATACGTGGATGTTCCCTGTTCATTTTGGTAGGCCTGTCATCTGCTATGCTACTTATCAAAAGAGCTATTGGGAGACTTTGAGTCATGCGCTGAGGTGTTTATTCCAGTAAGAACGATTCTTTATTCAAGCTCTAATTTGATATATTATACGTGTTTCTCATGTTGTGCTTTTACATTTAGGTCCTTTTCAAGCTTGTTGTGATTACTGTACTAGTAATTGCAGAATCTGCTGACAACTGCATAAAAACAGTAACGTCTTGTGTCTTGCTTGGTTAGCTTGTCTCTTTCTTCTTTCATATATCCTTCTATCATTTGTGGCCTAACTTTGAGTTTCAGATGTTACGCAATTGCAAAGTATCCCGTGCACTTCCTCGCATAGTTGATAGCGCAAAGAATGACCGCAATGCTGTACTTCGTGCAAGGTATGATTCTTTTTGTTGTAGAAGATAAAGATACCAGGTCCACAGTCAATACACACTTTTGAAGTAACATCTGAATTCCTTTCTCTTGGGCCAGGTGTTGTGAGTATGCTCTTCTGGTACTTGAATACTGGGCTGATGCACCTGAAATACAGCGATCAGCAGATCTTTATGAAGACCTTATTAGATGTTGTGTCGCAGATGCAATGAGCGAGGTACATATTGTTCATCGATGTATCCTTTTTGTTTCATGGGCATAACCATTTCCATTGCCTAGATGTTGGCAACATTGGTTCTTTTTGGTTTCTTTGAATTACTGTACATATACTTTAGTTCCATTCTTTACCTTTAACCAAGCAGTCCATCACATGATATGTTGAGCTGAACAGGTACGATCAACTGCAAGGACTTGTTATAGGATGTTTGCGAAGACATGGCCTGAGCGTTCTCGACGCTTGTTTATGTCCTTTGATCAAGTTGTTCAACGGGTACATGGTTTCCTATCTTTAATTTTTGGTGTGGGCCTTCACTAAGTGATGAAACTTTGAACTAATGTGGCTGTATTTACACAGGTAATAAACGATGAGGATGGAGGTATGCATAGAAGACATGCTTCTCCTTCTCTTCGTGATAGGAATTCACACTCGTCATTTGCTTCTCAAACATCAGCACCTTCAAATGTACCAGGTTATGGGACTTCTGCAATAGTTGCAATGGACAGAAGTGCAAGTTTACTGTTAGCGCCATCTCTTTCTTCCGGACTACATTTATCACAGGCAAAGTCTGTAGGTAAACCCACTGAGCGCAGCCTGGAAAGTGTGCTGCACGCAAGCAAACAAAAGGTATCTGCTATAGAAAGTATGCTGAGAGGTCTGGATATATCTGAGAAAAGCCGCTCCTCCAGCTTGGACCTTGGTAATTATTATTATTACGTCTGATATTTTTTTCCATAACTGTTTCTTTGATCTTCCTCAGCTTTTATTTATGTAGTATTGATAGATTCAATTATTGGAATGTTGTCTTCAAAGTGGCAGACAATATTCATCTTACTTCGGCGTTTGGTTCCTGTTATTGTTGTTGTTAAATGGGATATATTTTTTTTAAATTTACCACTAATTACAAATTGAATCTATTTAGATTATGCATTTTATGTGTTCCATCACTATCTTCAACTAGTACTCAAGTTCAGCCACGTATTGCATATAAATTTATAAATACCATCGGAACCAAACATGGTTAACTTTTTCTTATTGGTTAGTGCAGGAGTTGAGCCACCATCATCTCGTGATCCACCATTTCCTCTTGCTGTTCCAGCCTCAAACACTCATACAAATTCTTTAGCAGTAGATACTTTGTCTGGTATATCTAAAGGTGATAATCGCAACAAAGGCATGGCTTTGTCTGACATCATCACTCAGATTCAGACATCTAAAGATTTAGGTAAATTGTCTTACCATGGTAGTGTTGGCAATGAACCTCTTTCAGTATATTCTTCCTACTCGACCAAGAGAGCTTCCGAAAAGCTTCAGGAAAGAGGTTTCCTTGAAGGAAATGCTGATGTTAGGGAGGCAAGGCAGTATATGAACTCCCATGTTGATAGGCAATACTTTGACACGCCTTATAAAGATGCTAATTATAGGGATTCCCAGAATGGCATACCAAATTTTCAGCGACCATTGCTAAGAAAAAATGCTGCTGGGCGAATGTCTGCAGGCAGGAGAAGGAGCTTTGATGATAGTCAGTTCTCACTGGGAGACATATCAACTTATGCAGACGTACCAGCTTCTCTTAATGATGCACTGAGTGAGGGTCTAAATTCTAGTTCAGATTGGAGTGCTCGTGTTGCCGCATTCAATTACGTCAGGTCTATGCTTCAGCAAGGGCCGAGAGGTATTCAAGAAATTATGCAGAGTTTTGAGAAGGTCATGAAATTGTTTTTCCAGCATTTGGATGATCCCCATCATAAAGTTGCACAAGCAGCTCTTACAACTCTTGCAGATCTAATCCCGGCATGCAGAAAGCCCTTTGAAAGTTACATTGAGAGAATCTTGCCCCATGTTTTCTCTCGGTTAATTGACCCCAAGGAATCAGTAAGGAAACCTTGCTCGTCTACATTGGAAATTGTTGGCAAAACATATGGTACAGATTCTCTTCTACCGGCTTTTCTCCGTTCATTGGATGAACAGCGATCTCCGAAGGCAAAATTAGCAGTTATTGAGTTTGCAATTGGTTCATTTAACAAGCATGCATCTAACTCCGATGGGTGTGCTAACATTGGTATCTTGAAGTTATGGCTTGCCAAGCTGACACCAATGGTTCATGATAAAAATACAAAACTGAAGGAAGCTGCCATAACATGCATAATATCAGTTTATACTCATTTTGATTCAGTAGCTGTATTGAACTATATTCTTAGCCTATCTGTTGAGGAGCAAAATTCACTGAGACGGGCGCTCAAGCAATATACCCCCCGTATAGAAGTAGAACTGATAAATTTCCTACAGAACAAGAAAGAGAGACAACGTGGTAAGTCATCATATGATCCAGCTGATGTGGTTGGAACATCTTCTGAAGAGGGTTATATTGGAGCATCAAAAAGGAGCCAGTTGTTTGGAAGGTATTCTGCTGGTTCTGTTGATAGTGATGGTGGTAGGAGGTGGACCTCTCTTACCGGTTCAATTGACAGCGATGGTGGTAGGAAGTGGAGTTCTCTTAAAGAAGCATCTCATATCACAGGATCTATGGGTCACTTAAAATCTGATGAAGCTCATGAGCACTTAAACCATAAACTAGAGACCAGCTCCAGCCCTGATATTCGTACATCTGATTCTAAGAATTTGAAATATGCAATTAGTGCCGTCGCCGATAAGATTGGACGTTGGGCTAGTGGGTTAGAAAGTATGGATCATCCTGCAAGTGCGGAGGTTTCATCAACGCCTCATTTGGACATAACTGAATTTGTTGGTTCTGATCATCAACAGATCATTGCAGACTTGAAGGTTGAGAATGAGCTTTCATCTGAACTCACACTTAGTAATTCTAAACTTTCTGCTTTGAACATAAACTCTGAACCAGAAGGACTAAGCATTCCACATATTCTTCATTTGGTGAGTTTGGTTCTCTATTTGCGTCGTTTTAAAGATCTCATTTTTAATCTTCGTTCTACTCGCCTTATCAATTCTAGACCTTAAGTTTCTATTAAAAATTATAAGAATTTGAAGTAGCAACTAAGTGTGCTTTTCTCTGTCACTTAGCTGTGTTGTCTTTCATGGGTAGATTTGCAATGGAAATGATGAAAGCCCGGCAGCAAATAAGCGCGATGCTCTTCAGCAACTAGTTGAGGCCTCGGTGTCTAATGATCATTCTATTTGGAGCAAGGTATGTGTTGGTTCTGGAATTAATTTGGTTGATTTTAGGTGGGGCCCTTTTTCAAATTAAATTTTCTGGTTGGGCTGAGCTTTTATTTGGTTATTCTTTTTATATAATTTTCAAAATGTGTATGTATTCAAAGATAATGCTATTTAAATTGACAAGCAAAAAATTGTAGTTAAATAATAATTCTCATTTATTTAATCATGTAGACATGAAGTTGATCAGAACCGCAGATTAGTAAAAGCTTTAAACTGCAGTTTGCAGAATCTGTTCTGGTGTTCTACAGTTTTGAATGTTTTCTCGTCAGTAGTTCCTTCTCAATTCCTGTTACAATCTGATCAGATGCAACTCTCAGTATTTATATCATTTCTTATGCGCGCAAAAGTTGATTTTACTATCAAGAAGTTATAGTAGTGTAGGTATAAAATTATACCAAGACATGCAAATTACTAGCTATCTTTTATGGGATGGGATGAAGTTTCTACAATATTTGATCAATCGTTACATGTTTAGGTTTCAGCATAAACTAAAGATAGCATTGCTGTTGAAAATTATTAATTTGTCCGCTACTTTCGCTCTTCTCAATTGTTGGGAAGACCTGTCCTGTCCATGTATTGTTTTACATGATAGTCTCTTCGAAACAGAAGCAATATCCCCTTCCTTTCTGTTGCTGGAACTTCTCCGTCTCTTGTTCAAAATCATAGCTTTAGACAAGTACTATCATAAAAACAATAAAATACGTCCTGCATATGACAATAGTTCTTTTTGTATATTTCAGTACTTCAACCAGATCTTGACAGCTGTCCTCGAAGTGTTGGATGATTCTAATTCATCAATTAGGGAGCTGACGTTATCATTAATTGTAGAAATGTTGAAGAATCAGGTCTGTTTTCTTTATTTTTAGAAGTTGTAAACCAGCGTTTCCAAATTTCTTCCCCTTGTTCAACTTAATGATCTCTCTGGACTGCCGGCAGAAAGATGCCATGGAGGATTCTGTTGAAATAGTGATTGAAAAGCTGCTTCATGTAACAAAAGACAGTGCTCCCAAAGTAAACATTCTTTGCTGCAGCTATCCCAGTTCTATTTTTGTGTCTTTGCGCATGTCTGAATGAATTAACTTTCTAATTCAGGTTTCAAGCGCAGCAGAACACTGCTTGACAATAGTGTTGTCACAATATGATCAATTCAGATGTCTAAGTGTAAGTACTTCTAGTTATATTCTTGTAAGATCCAAGAAGCTGTGTTTTTGTATATTTATTTATTTTTGTTTTTTGGGGTTGTCAATTGTCTGTTAATGTGATTTCTGTTATCTTACAGGTAATTGTTCCTCTGTTGGTTACAGAAGATGAAAAAAGTCTTGTCACTTGTATAAACTGTTTGACAAAGGTACCTAATGGCTGTGAATTGTTTTCTTCCTCATTTTTGGATGGGAATGTTACGCCATTTTTGTTATTGTAAATTTTATATTTGTGCAACCTATTTTCTCCCTAAAAGGCAAAGCTTGGATGACTTTTTCCCAGTCCCATTTCATTAAGTAAAATTATCGACTTAGTTCTCGATCATAGCTTCATTGACTGGTAGTGCATCCTTAAGTCACTGATTGTATCCCGCTGTCTTACTAGGGAAAATCATCTGGGCTGTTCAGACTATAATACCCGTTTTTCTTGTTAGTCCCAAGTTTCATAGTTATTATAATCCATGGTCATTTCTGTTAAATATCATTATCCTTGTTTTGGACAAAGTAGCAACATTTAAAAATTCTTTTAAAGTATTTTAAACCTGAATACCGTGCCTACATTTTATGTTATGGACTGTGATACTGCCGCTTCTTTCTACAGCTTGTGGGTAGGCTTTCGCGAGAGGAACTAATGAGTGAGTTACCATCATTTTTGCCTGCTCTTTTTGATGCATTTGGGAACCAGAGTGCAGATGTTCGAAAGGTGATTATTCTTTTCTCCTTACAAGATAAATACTATCCTTTGACTCTTTTTCGGATAATCTATAGCACTATAGTTCATCATCTCAGGAAAGCCCATCTACTCTGAGAAACAACGTGAGATCAAAATGCTATTATCTGTTCTCCTTGGGGTTGCATACTGGATAATGGATGTGTAACTGCTTATTTGCTTTTTATAACACATTGGCCTAACTTAACATTCTTATTTAAACGTGAGTTTATTCTTGTTTCAATTGGCCAACTCGTTTGCAGATGTAACTTATAGTTTGATTAGTAGTCAGTTAGCCTGCCTAATTTAGTTATACGATTCCCCGCATCCTGTAGTGGATCAGGATATTTACATATATATGATATTCATCTCTTCTATTAGAGTCCTATTCATTTGGAATTTGATGAGCATTATCCCTGGATTGTAGACTGTTGTTTTCTGCCTGGTGGACATCTATATCATGCTAGGCAAAGCATTTTTACCATACTTGGAGGGGTTAAACAGCACACAATTACGGTTGGTGACTATCTATGCAAACCGGATATCACAGGCCAGGACAGGGACAACAATTGATTCCGCTGAATGATGATCAGGCTTGGTTTTTGAAACTATTATTTAGCAATGAGTGTTAATTTTGGTAATTCATTCTTTTATGTATCTGTGTACATGTGTTAAATATGCTGTGAAGGGTGGCTTTATTTTTTTGTATTTTTTTCCCATAAAAGTATATATATTCCTATTTTTCATTTGGTTTTGGGGAGTGGGCTTATGGAAAACAAGCTTGTTTTGTTGTATGTTCTGTTTGTGAATAATGAAATTCCTGCTAATTGTTGCCATGTTAGGAACGATGTTTGATATATGATTATAGAAAAGATGAATTTGAAATGTTAATCGATCTCGGTTTGAGTTTCTCCAGATTTAATGGCGCACCCAAGTGAGTGCTAGAAAATATTCATGTCTTTATTGAACTAGTGGAACTTCATGAACAAATTGTTCAAATCTACAGTGAACGCAAGATTAAATACCATTTCGCACCCGATATTGAGTGATCTTGCTTTTCCCTTGGGCTCTAATTGATATTTCTTATTTTTAATAAAATTCATGATATCCATTCTTTTCTAATTTGTTTTAAGGTTGTGTTGTGCACAGCACGAAGAGTGTCATCCACAGGGGAAGTGTTAGGGCCCGTTTGGCATATATTCTAATCACTTCATTTATAATACATTTTGAATTTTAAATTTTTTTTGACACTTGTTATCTTATTTTATTGACACATCATACATTCATCACATTAAATAATAATTTTTCACTTTTCAATAAAATTTAACTAATCAAAATAAGAAAAGTGTATTAAAAATTTAAATTTTAAAATATATTATAAACTAATATAATTATAAATAATGCTAAACAGACCCTTAGTTAAAAGTTGAGTTTATAGCTTTGTGAGATTTTTTATTATGTCTGCTAATGGGGCTTTTTTTTTTTTTTTTAAATTACAAGTTAATTTTGTTGTTAACAAAGTTTTTAACAAGTGATGCAATATTTGTGTTGAAAAGTAATTCTCTCTCTCTCTCTCTCTCTCTCTCTTAATTTTTATTAAGAGCATCTCTAATGCATGTTTTTATAAATTAGGTCCACTTGAAGAAATATAAAGAAACAAAAAAATTATGTGGGTTCTATAACTTTATCTATTTTCTTTTAATTTTCATTTTTTAATCACTTTTATTTCATTTACAACACTTCTCTTCACTTTTCTTTCCTCCTATCCTGCGTAAAGTCTCAATACACCCCATCCCCACGTATTTTATTATTATTTTATTATTATTTTTAAATTTCTTTCTATCTCTCTCATCTTTTTTAATTTTCCCTCTCTTTTTTCCTATATCTCTTTCCATTTACATTAAATTAAAATAATCTTCTCTCTATTTCTTTCCTCTAAATTATCACAACACCACACTTTCCTATTAGATATGCTCATATTGGTTGATCGCTGAACTTAAGGCGTTAGATATGACATTCGATTTAAACGAGACTCCCTCATATTAATATGGTTTTGTTTTGTCAGAGTATAATTCTAATTCTATTTTAAAAATGCAAAAATATTGAAAAATTCTAAGAAGACATGAAATTATGATATGAATAAGTGACATTGTAAAATGGATCGAGGTGGGGTAGAAACCCTCTAGGGGAAAAGATGTTTACCTCCTAAATCATACTCATTATTTATGAGTTCTTTTCTTTTTCCAAGTTCTACCTCACATGTTTAACCTTTTTATTGGTTACTTCATTTATTTTTAGCTTGACTTGTCTTCCTTTTTATCTTCTATCATAGCCTCATTTTCTATCTCTCTAGATTTGTTAAGGTTTCTATAATAATTCATCATCACTATGTTTGGTAAGTATTTAAAAATGGAGTTGTTTATAAATAGAGTTAAAATTCAAATTTTATATAGGTGGCGTAATATAATGGTGTCATGTGGAGTTAATAATTAGAATAATGTGAAAGCTTACATCACATCAAAGAGGTGGTTTAATGGAGTGCTGCCATATGTCTAAAATTTGAAGTTTAAATTAGTTGATAAATCGTGACAAATAATCCAATTTTTTTTCCATCTTCATCTTCTTCGTCCTCATCTTAGCTTAAGACAAAGTTTTGTATCTTCTATTTCGAAATATTTAAGTTCAACTTCGTCTTCATTTTTCTGCTCATTACTTTATGCTTGGTAATTACATTTTCTAAATATGAGATTAACGTCTCCATCTTTGCTTTTGTAAATTATACTATCTTCTTGTACTAATATTGGTTTTTTCCGAAAAAACCGTTGAAGGTTTGAGTAGAAGCATGCATTTATTTCTGGAGAAAATTTCTTGGCAAGAATGCCTCTTATGCCTTTTTGTTCTAGTCGTGTAATTATTTGTTAATGTTCAAGTTTATAATTTGTTGTTCTAGTAGTGTAATTATTTGTTCATGTTCAAGTTTATAATTTGTTGTAATTTCTTCGCTTAATTTTACTATATGTATGAATTATGTGCAAATTAATAGAATATCTTTATTTCTTTCCATTCCATGCCCTCTTGTTCTTAATTTTATTTTAATATCTTCATATAATGTCTTTGTTTGACTAAATAGTCTTGGGTAAAATAAACTATTCCTCCTTTATTATTCATAACTAAGATGCTTGTCAATTGTGTGTCTTAAATTGAGTACAGTATAAGGTGGATACTTTTAGGTTTTTCTATTGAGTCCGTTGGACATTATGGGTTTTCTGATGTGTCCAATAAGATCCTCTGACATAATCTATTAAATACTTTATATGATGTCTAATGAATCCTTAATGAACTCTATAAAATATGTGCAAATAGAAGCGCTTCTTCAAAGGGCGAGTAAATTCCCTCTCGACCTGTTCACTCCCAGGCCACGTGCAAGTGGCCGGCCCCCGGAGCCCACAAACAACAAGAAGGGGAAAAAATGTAGACCAATTTGTTAACAAGTTACTAGATTGGGGGCCAAATAGCGGAACTCTCTCTCTCTCTCTCTCTTTCTCCAAGTTCGAACGTTGGTTCTTCCTTCTTCCAAACCCCATTACCCAACGTCTATGTCTCCTCTTATCTCAATTGATCAGTAACTTGAACCAGAGAGAATTTGCGTTTGGAAAATGGGAAATATATTTGTCAAGAAACCAAAAATAACAGAAGTGGATAGAGCCATTCTTTCTCTGAAAACCCAGAGGCGTAAGCTGGCTCAACATCAGCAGCAGGTTAATTATTCTATATAAATCTGATTTCTCTGTGGGTTCTCTACTATTTGAGTTCATGAAGCTTCCATGTCAAGTTTGGA
>CAVNYN010239049.1:0-20672 GCA_963692815.1 Nyctanthes arbor-tristis | reverse complement strand
GATAGGCCCTATCACTAGTTAAACTACTACCCGTACTGTGTGCCAGAATTATATCAATTCAATCATAAGTGGATCCACATTTGAATCCCGGTTGACCCCAACCGAAATTCTAGACAGATTAATACAGATACAGAGCAGATACCACACTAATCGTCGCTCATCTCGGTATCATTAGATGGCTCTTAGTGTGGCAACAGAGTAGAGCAAAACAGATACAGAACGAGTAGAGCAACTAGTGATTCAAAATGCAAAATATCACTCTTTCTTTTTAATGTATCAGAATCCATGTTCATTGCTTAAATCAAATACATGCTTTAGCATTTCAAAACATCATCAATGTTAAAGAGGAAATCAAAGTGATAGTTACTCACCTCAAATCTTCTTCGAATGATCTCAAGTAGAAAAACGTCATTAAAACCTTGATTAAAGCTATTTTTTAAGCTATAATCCTTCCATATATGGTAAGGGACCATTTTCAAAGGGTAAATAAGTGTTTTGATGAGTTTCTATGATTGATTTCCTTTCTTCAAAGACTTTGGACGAATTTTGGGTTATTGAAGGGAAAGAGGATGGTTTGGGGGTCTTTTGGGAGGTTGAGGACCCAAAGGTCCTTTATATAATAGTTGAAATTGAGTTAGTTTTAATAAAATTTGAGTTCCGCCAATGATATTGCGACACGTGGCGCAATATGGTATGCACACTTGGCGGGAATTTATCTGAGAAGTCCTTCCCCTTTTCATTATCTTTCAATTAAGTCACGGTACTTTAGTTTATGTCAATTAAGGACTGAATTCTTTCTCTATCGTCAATTGAGTAATAATCTTTTAATTTTTCTGCAATTCAAGAACACTTGTGGCATGTCAAATGGTTCATTGCCCAAATAACGTTTGCATTATCAATACATTCTCAATAACCAGATTCTAATTTCAATTCATTGTCCAAGCATTAATCATGTGATCATATTCATATAGGTGATAATCTTGCCATCCAATGCCATCACAATTCTTGACAGTCTTGTAATCCTTCAATTGAATGGCAACTAGCCTTAAAATTTTACGGGGTGTTACAGTACTATAGTCTATTTTAGTCCAATATGATAGATAGTGCAAATAAGATTAGAATTGAGTGTAAAAAAAACCAATTTCTAAATGTTAGGGACAAAAAACGTAGAAATAACACGATTCAATTCAATAATTTTTATAGACATATTCCAATGATACATGAATTCATTTGAAAAGATAGATAGCAATTTATATCAATATGTTGACTTCGAAATTTGATTGAGGATAAGGCAAGAAAATAGTGAGATCTAAATGAGAATCACAACGAGATCTAAAGCCCAAAAAAAATTGTAAAGATATATTAATAAGTGATGTCATCAGTGACATCACCAGTTTTCTTAATGTGCCCAACAATAGGCGGGAAAAAAGAAACCAGCCACCCTATTCTTATTATATATATATATATATTATTATAACTAAGAATTACTCCGTCTAGTATTATTTTTTTCATTTATCTTAAAGGGTTAATATCACAAATCATCCTCAACCTATGAGTTAATAATATGTTAAGTCCCTAACCTTTTTTCAACCTTTTAGGTCAATAACCTTTTATAAATTCAAACGATAAATCATTTTTAACGTATTCCATCATTCTTGCAGTTAATTTCTCAATAAAATTATCATTATACCCCTCAACTTTTTTAATTTAAAAAACAAAAGATTTAAAAATAATAAAAAAATTAAAAACAAAAAAACAAAAAAGAAAAAACCCAACCCACCACCTCTCAATAATTGCCACCATAAACGACAGCGAGTCAAATTTGGAGGGGGATGAGTCCCCACATTTGCTGCTAACGTTTCTGGCAGCATTCACCACCACAAAAATGGTGCCAGCAAAAATAGGGGGTGAATCCTCCCAAAAAATGCTGCTCTCATTTCTAGCAGTATTTTTGCTACCGTATTTTTAAATCTTTTGTTTTAAAATTAAAAAATTAAAGGGTATAACAGTAATTTTATTGAAAAGTTAACGACAATATTGATGAAATCCTTCAAAAAAGATTTATCGTGGGCATTTATAAAAGGGTAGGGGACCCACGAGGTCGAAAAAAAGGTTAGAAACTCAGTCGATTCTTAACTCAAAGGTTATGGACGGTTTGTGAAATTAACTCTATCTTAAATTATGGTTTACTTTTTTTTTGAATTAATCTCAAATTTTTTTATATACCCTTATTTAATACGTATATTATTATCAATAAATAAAAACTATTAAAGTGGAATAATAATTAAATAAATGAAGTCGTATGTTAAGAAAAACATTTTTAAATTTCACTTCTCAAATTTCAAAAACTATTAATTGAACTTTTTCTTAAGGGAATTGAACTTTTTAAATTTATATGAAAATGGGTAGGAAACTACTTTCATAGGCCAATATAGTACAATTTATCAGGGAAAAACTAAGTCTTTCTACAAAATCAACAATTAATTTTGTTAATGTATCAATACAGTTATAGAAAACAAGAAACCACTCATAGTTTACAATTTATAACTATATTAGTACATTAACAGAATAAATCATTGGTTTTTTAGAAATTTTGGTGAAAAACTTTTAATTTTGTTAATTGCTTTTATATATTTTTATTTTGTTATGGAAAACTTACTTCACTCTAAACCTGATTTGCCCTTAATTCACATATCAATTGTTTTTTTGAGCCAGATAATAATAATAATAATAATAATAATAATAATAATAATAATAATAATAATAATAATAAGTTTGTCTAGCAAAGTTTTTCCCGTCAATAGTCGGGCTTTATAAGGATTCTGATAATGCCATTAATGACATCATCTATGAAATTATAATTTTTATTTTTTCTTGCATTATCTTCTTTACTGTATCCTCCTTAACTTTTTTTTCAAAATTTATACTGATCTAATCTATCTTGTAATTTCTGCAATTATGTTCGTGTTGGATTCAAATTTCCTTAATTTCTCCTCTTTGTACCTTATTCTCGAATATTCATCCAATTATGGCTTCAATCTACCTATGAAAATTCAAATCTTTAAATATTTCTCTCCCCTTATCTTTAATTGTTGATTTGAATTAATTTTCTTGTTACTTCCTTAATCCCTTTTCATGATTGCTATCTTTCGTTTTTGATGTAGGACTTTTTTTTCTTAACTCTTTGTATATCTTTAATTTTTCATTTGAATTAATTTTTTAGAATATTTGAATTAATTTTTTTATTTTCTTAATTAATCTCTATTCTTGACTTAAAATTAAAAATCAAGTAAATTCCATTTTCTTGATTTTTAAGTTTAGGTTACCAACTGAAGATTTCAATTGGGTGTCGTGTTATGTTTGAGCTTGAATTGCACTTTTAATTTGGATTACAATTCTACCACTTGTGCCGTGGGGAAAATTTTTTTCGACATTTTACTTTAGTTTATTTTTTACCATCCCTTTACTCATAATTGATTATTTTATTACATATGAATTAAAAATATAAATTGATCTCTCTCTCTCTCTCTCACACATACACACATATACTACTCTTGCTAGAAATATTATAATAAACATTTGATTTTTTTTAAGCATGTTGCAACAATTCACGATTGGTTTTTTAAAAAAAAATTCTCGAACTAATTTGATGGGCTATGAATTGATTGGTTTTTTTCTGAAAAACAAGTATAGTTATATAAATTATTCATTGCCACTGTTGTATTTTTGAAAATTAATTAATCATACTTATATTATATTTTGCAGAAATTTAACAGAAAATTGTTATTTTGTGAAAATTAATTAATCATACTTATACTATATTATGTGAAAATTTAACAGCAAATTGATTGCTAATTTTATATTATCTATTTTTTAAAGTATAGTTATTTTGTTATTTATTTTTTTAATTATAAATAGTTATAAATACAATAACAATAAAACTTTCTTCTTTCAATAACAATAAAAAAAATCTAAGTTTAGTATTATACTGAAAAAATGATGGGAATGTCATATTTCTTTTCCGCCCCTCAATTTTTTTTTTGTTTTTGTTGCTATTGCACGGGCTGAAAAATCTGGTAATAATAATCATAATAATAATAATTTTGTACTCAAGTAGATATATGCATTAAATTGCATATTAAATTCTAAAAGGTAATACATGTGTTTTGTACAACTTCTTAAATTGGCCAAATCAAAAGAAGAAAAACTGGCGTGAAATTTATGTGAAATTTTATAGCTAATAATCATTTTTTCCTTATACCATTTTTCCAGTTCAATTAATTACGTTAATTTTTATGTAATTTAGTCGATGGATTTGTTGCAGTAACTTGAAGAACAAAATAATGCAAAACAAAAACTATGAGATGCAATACTTTTTAAATATATAGAGATGAAATCTTCTTCATTTTTTTTCTTCCATGTAGTTGTAAACTATATTTCTATTATTTGCTGCCAAGGTTTTGATTATTTATTTTGATACAATTGCATGATTTAATTTTAGTCGAATATATCAAATGGGTTAAGCATTTTTTTTTTGTTTCTTTCCCTTTTCTTTTTTTTGGAATTAGGGTTAAGCATTTCTAAATTAAGCACGTTAAGCAGAAGGTATTATTTTCATGGATACAACTGATTGAAATTAAAATGTAAAAATTATTAGGATTCAAATTGTTCTAAAGTAGGGACATTGATTATTTAATTTTAACTATTTTTTTCACCCGTGCGCTGCACGGGAAATTTACAATTCAGATAATAAAAGTCTAAAATATAATAACATTTTACAATATTAACAGTAACATATAATATGCAAGTAGTTTGCTTAAAATTAATTCTTATTTTCACTGTTAATTTAGCTATTATATAATAGCTGAATTAATAGATTATATATATATATATATTTTGTTCAATTTTTCAAACGTAGAAAACTTTTTTTAATCAAATCAAAAGTAGCTATTGCGATAATAGATTGTAGATTAATCATCGTTGCACGGTAATTGAAACATATGTTAAACAAATAGGATGTCAAGAAAACTAAACTTTTGATTATAATCACGATTATGATACACATAAAATTAATTGTAAGAACAATACTACATACTCAACATATAGAACTAATTCAAATTGTGAAATACTTTCTTATAGACAACATTACATATTGCAACTAGAAACTTTAATTGATTATGTTAAGATACTGGATGCACTAAAAGCAAAGTATGTAAATATCTAAACAAAAAATCCACGAAAAATCAGATACAGTACCCAATCATTTAAGGAGGGATAAAAATTAGATAATAATAGGTTAATACCAAGAATTTTTAAGCAAAGGTATATCGGATAAGGATTTTTTTACTGAGAAAAACCGAGCTTCGATGAGAGAGAAGAAGGAGACTGTATAGTAATCCCTAGGAATGGATTGGATACGATAAGAACAAATCAAAAATGAAAGAAAATGATAGAAGTCAGACTTTACCGCATATTTCACCACAGGAATAATGAAAATGCCCGAAATGTCTTTACTAAATGCAATTTCGGCTGGAAAATCAAGGGCAAAAATTACCGAAACACCTCTTAATTAATTAATTAATTAATATATAGATTTGAAACTAAAAAATGAATTAAATAAATTCTGAGGGGACTAAATTAAAACAAATTAAGAAGTTATAGATATAACTTGCACTCAATTAATGAAGTATTAAAGATTAGGATATTATTAGTGTAAAATGTAAACAAATAACAATAAACTATTTGCATATTACTAAAACTTGTCATGAGTTCTACGCTAATAATTAGATTTTAAAATTTGGCTCTTATTAAAAGATCAAATTGAGACCTTCAATTTGACTTATATACTGTGTATCATTTTTTGAAACCAATATATTGTGCATCTTTTAACTTAGTTACGTTGATAAAAAGTCACTTTTTATTCCACCGCACGTATATTAGTTAGAAGATGAAATCACTTTATTCAATATTATATTATATTACTTTTTTATTCAATATTAAATTACTTTTTATTTAATCAACATAGTCATTAATGCATTACAAATTTATTAGGATAATTTACACCTAACGTCCTCAACTTTTCAACTTTTAATAGATTACGTCACTAACCTTTAATTCTACTCTTGGGGGTCCCCAACCTTTCCCAAAATCCCCAACCAGGTCTATATGGACGGAATCCGCCAACTTTAATCGTTAGTCAATTCTTAAGGGACATAGGGAGTATTAAATATAATCTTCTAAGATGTTAATAAATGTATGTGTTTAGACCATGATTAGTCAATGCTTGAGCTAGGGGGAAAACACACACACACAACATTGGCAATGACACAAAAAACCACGTGCTTTTGCACGAGTTCTTGCTAGTATAATCGTTGAAAATTTTGCCTATGTCCAATATTAAACTCCATTATTGAAAATGAAGATTCATTTGTTTACAAGTCGAGTTTGAGTCATTAACTGTTGATCACGCAATAAAATAATAGCTGTATAATTTATCTTTTTAATTTATAAATTTATCTATCATGATTTAATTATTGATTTGACAATTACTCAATAATCACTATACATTTTAAATTTCAATTAAATATCAACCACTTATTTTCAGTTATTATAAATTTCTTTTATAAATTGATTTTTTAAATTTAATTAAACGGTCCTAATCTATTTGTACTTTTTTCATAAAAAAGTTAAAATAAAAGTTCGTACTGCATTATTTGGACCTCGTAAAAGCCGTTTAGCGCATCCTCCGAATATGTTGGTGTTTTTTTTTTTCTTGAGCATGGTGCCACGAAAAAGACATGACGTCTAATAAAATGACAATTTTGTCCTTCTGATTAGAATGGTACACGTAAAGGACGCGTATTCGATTTGGATAAGATGCGTGAGACCCCAGGGAACTTATCGTGGTCATTCTACATCATTCAAAAATTTTGCTTACTTTGAACGAAGTCATCAAAGAGGCATGAATATTGGTAGATTGAAACCACCTCCTTGCCGTCCCTAATAAACTATGGTAAGGTTTGGCCGTTTGGGGACCGGTTAGATGGGAAGTAAAAGTATTTTTTTTACAATGGATTATTCTGAATTTGATTAAGTATTAAAGTTTAGTGACATTATGTTATCAAACATATTATATATAGTACCAAATATTGATATGATTTGTAACGGTGGTGATGCGCACACATCAGTAACTGATATTATATCACAAAACTATTTAATGTCGTCAAGACACCATAGTTAAAACTCATTCATAATTTTTATACTTCTTTTTATTAGATATCAAGATAGATAATCAGATTCAATAAACTAAATTATGAATTAGTAACAACTTTATTTTTTTTCGTGACAGAAGAAGACGAATGATAAAGTAACCATAAGCAGAGGCTTTATTGGTGCCATTTTGAAAGATGGGGCGTCAACTAATAGGAATTTTCAAGTGTCAAACGTATGGTGTCAATGTAGTATAATATCAGTATATAATCACACCCTTTTCAAATCATGTCAATAGCTAAATTATGCCAACAGTTAAAAAGAAGCAAACTTTTAGTGGTTGAATATTTTCAAGTCAACTTACGCAAGACCCCTCAATTTGCTTGCTAAAAAGAGTCATTCGAATGGGCGGTACATATCATGCTTTAGAATTTTCAAGCAAAAAAAGTAAGAATCGTCGGTGAACTATTTCTTTCTTTGACGACGACAAATTGTATTTTAGTCGTAAATAACTATAATGAGAATGAGAAACGAATATATGTTGTGGTTGTCGTCATTGTCATTTGTCAATATTTTCACATCACAATTTTGGGCATAATAACAATGTTGAAATAGAGGGCGTCCACGTTAGTTGCGAAGTTATGGCGGTGGCTTGGGTCAAATTTTAATTATTTCGATTCTAAACAAATGTTTGTATCATCACGAATCATGCCATTTTACTTGGCTCGGCCATGTCTAACAAGTTATAGAACATGTTTTTATCGGGACTATGTCTTCTTTTGGTACCATTGTCCCTGTTAGAAAAAGTGAAAATATTCTAACACCATTTGTTAATTTTTAATAACACTAGTTGCTCTTAATTTAATAAATAACAAATTAACTGTTCATCTATTGGAATTGATCTCTTGCCAATCGTACGCGGTTAGACATACACGTGGCATTCAAAGACACCGGCCATACCAATATTGGTTTTATGAAACCAATGCATGGTTGACAGGAGAAACAGACTCATCTATTAGTAGGATCAGTTTTTACATTCATGTCATATACGCTAGTGGCATAAAGAACCCAACACATGGTAATTTATTTCTTTTGCTGAGTATTTTATAAAGCGTAAAAAAATGTAATTAAATAGTAAATTGAAGTTCAAGTGTTTACAAGTCCAAACAGATTTAGATGACATCAAAATATACAAAAATAAAGCATGACTGAAGAGTGAAACTTCAAATAATTTGTCAACTTAAGACAGAATTTCTAAAAAGAATATTAATTTTACCATTTTCAACACTACATATTCTCTCTTTTCCATCGCTTTCTTGTCTTAATACTCGTCTGACATGAACCCTGCCACAGTTCCACTTTAACATCCTTTGTGAGCTTTAGTAGAAATCAAGCAAGATGCACCCAGTTGTTATAGAAATTTGGAAGACTGCTTTACACTTTTTCTTTATATATATATATAGACACACACACATATGTTTATTGCAAAAGGAATGTAAGTGAGAGAAATCAAACCCTTGAGAGCTTTTCCAATAGTGTAAGGTGGACGACATCCTACGTGACTAGAATTATTGAAAATTGCCATAAGTTATCTCCAATGGTCATGTGAACTCCATGTAGTAACAGACACTTGTCAAGATACGAGTAGTTAATATAGTAATAGAGAAGAGAGAGAAAAAAACATATTCGATTAACTAAATTGGTATAAGTCATCTCTAATGGTCATGTGAATTAACTAAGAAGATTGCTTTACTGACTTGTACCCTTATATGAGATCTTAACAAAAACATATTCGATTAATAAATAAAGTTAATAGAATAGTTCAATAACTTCTATGTAGAGAGAGAGAGAGAGGTCTTCATCCTACTGGGTAACAAAATTAAATTAGAGCAATGTTATATGTATATACAAGGTATAAAAAATTTGTACCCACATTCTCAAAAGTTGTCATTTCTAGAGAAATGGCACTAAGGACATTCAAGTAAATACATGGGGATTCTATGTACAAATAGCATTAGTGATTAAATTATTATGGTTATAGTTTGTAGAGTTAAATTATTTGAAATGCATTAAACTTTAAGAAAAAAAATATCTCGCTAGCTACTCTGCTTTTAATTTAATTCAAATGTCATTAAACCTTTCAAAAAATTTTCTCATACGTCATTATACTTTAAAACTTACTCAACTTATTATTGAACTTATAAAAAACTTGCCTTATTTGACATTTAGTCACTACCATCTTAAAAAATAATAAAGCAAAAATGTTGAAAACATATTATACTATGTGACATTTTCTGTCTTTGATATATGATCAAAGGATAAGATTTCAATTAAAACAAATAGCCAATTTTAAGAAGTTCAATGAAAAACCGAGTAAGATTTTCCGAAAAGTATAGTGACATTTGATATGAAATTTAAAGTATATTAACATATAAGATCACTTTTGAAAAGTTTAGTGGCATTTGAGATAATTAACTCTAGTTTTCAAGAAGGTTTTTCCTCTACATACAGAAAATGTTACACAGGGCTATATATATATATATATATAACCATTTTAATCTTCTTTAATTGCACAGTTCTTTTTGGGTAATTTTCACTCTAGGTCCCCAACCTTTAACTTTGTATCAATTTTATCACCATTCTTTTTTTGGGCCTACTAAGTCCCCAGCCTTTCATTTATTATCGTATTATATCCCCAATATTACTTTTCGTCCCCAGCCTTACAATTTTCACCATTAATCCTTATTAAAATGACTATTATACCCTTGATTCTTTATTTCCAATTTAGGTTCTCGACACTTCAATTTTTATATAATTTTGTTTTCATCATTTTTTGAGCGCGTAAAAGCTCAACCTTTTATTTTTTATTGTATTATATCATCATTAATACTTTCCATACTAAAATAAGAAATCTACACATTCTAACCTACTCCAACACAACTCAATGACAACAATCAGAAATAATGATAACAGAAAAACTTGATCTATAACGGTCTCGATGGATATCAAATCTTTGTCGAAGAAAGTTCTCAATCTAAGTATCAACGTGACTAATCGATCTGATTTCTTGACTATCACAGATCGCGTGGCGAGTACGGATTAGGTATATCTACCCGAAAATTAATTTTTGATTTATAAAAAATAAACATAACCCTAATTTACCCCCAGTTTGTTATCCGTCTCAATCCAATATGATCCACTAATTATGAATCCATAAAAAAATAGAAATAGTACATTAGGGTTCGGTTTCATTTTTTGTAAATTGAAAATAATTTTTTTTGGTAGATCCACATTGATCTATATACGCTACGTGATATATAATCATGATTTGTTACACTGACTTTCAGATCGAAAACTTTTTTTTACGCGGATTAGGTATTCATCAAATTTGGTGTAGTTCGAGCTTTTTTTTTTTATCACTATATGTTAGGATGGGTAGAGTTTTTATTTTATATTATTCTTTATTTTTTATTTGTATTTAAATAATTAAAGGTATAATGGTGATTTTATTGGAATTAACATTAGTAATTGAAAGGTTGAGGACATAAGTGTTATGTACCCATTAACACTTTTCATACTAACATTTTAATTCTTACTGTTAATATTTATTAAAAGTTTCATTATATCATTAATTATTTAGATCAGAATTAAAGAATAATGTAAAATAAAAAATCTACACACTCTAACTCGCTTCAACACAACTCAATGAGAAATTTAATAGAAATTAACATTAAGAATTAAAATGTTAGTATGAAAAGTATTAATGGAGCTATAACACGACAAAAAATAAAAGGTTGGGCTTTTACGCAATCAAAAATGATAAAAACAAAATTGTATAGAAATTGAAAGGTTGGGAACTTATAGTGGAAATAAAAAATCAAAGGTATAATAGTAATTTTGATAGGGGTTAATGGCGAAAATTGAAAGGTTGGGGATGAAACATAACGCTGGGGACGTAATACGATAATAAATAAAAGATTGAAGACTTAATAGGACAAAAAAAGGAATGGGGGACAAAATTAATACAAAATTGAAAGGTTGGGGACCGATAGTGAAAATTACTCATTCTTTTTTCTTTAAACCTTGTAGTCGATATTCATTATAAAAGCGATCTGTTAATAATATAGACTTATATTGGCAGAATAGTTCACTAATTTCTACTTTAGAGAAAAAGGAGTCTTGGTCCCAATTTGTAATAAAATTTAAATTATGATTATAGTTTGTAAGAAGGGTTTCTCCTCTACCAGAAAGTGTTATATTGGATTAAATATATCTTCTTCTATTTTTTTTTTTGGTTATATCATTATGATGTTCTTCAACTGGACAATTCTTCTTTTTCTTTAAACCTTGTAGTCGATATTTATTACAAAAAATGGTATTCTAATACTGACTTAAATTGACAGAAATATATAGTTCAGCAACTTCTATGTTGAGAAATAAAGGAGACTTGGTCCCAAGTTAATAAATTTAAATTACGGTCATGCATGGTTCTCATGGAGGTTTTCTCCTTATAGAAAGTGTTTCTCCACTTAAAAAATGTGTTATATTGGGAAATCACAGCCCATCATGTTATGTGTATCTTCAGTCCAATATTCGGTTATTGTTAATGGCAATGAGGTTGGTCCCATTAAGCCCCGTAGAGGGCTTAGACAAGGGGATCCCCTGTCTCCGTATCTTTTCATTTTTTGCACGGAAAGATTATCAGCTTTATTGCAACAAGCAAAAACAAACGGTGAACTTCAAGGCTGCCGGGTTGCTCGTAATGCTCCTAGTGTCACTCACCTATTGTTTGCCGATGACAACTTTCTATTTTTTCAGGCCACATTAGGGAATCAGAAGGGATGAAGCACATCCTTAACAGATATGAATAAGCTTTGGGACAAGCTATCAACTATAAAAAATCTGGTTTCTTAGTTAGTTCGAATGTCGATGCCGCACTAAAGGAGAGGATTTTTTTCCATCATTGGTGTCCAAGCTAGCCGCAACAGAGGTAAGTTCCTTGGACTTCCATCATTGGTGGGGAGGAAAAAGAATGAGGTATTTAGCTTTGTTAGAGATAGAATATGAAAGAAGATGCAGATTTGGACCAGTAAGTTATTGTTTAGAGCAGGTCGAACTATATTGATTAAATCAGTGGCACAAGCTGTGCCTTATTACTGTATGTCTATTTTCCTTCCTCTAATTCACTATGAGATGAGCTCCAAAGTTTGATGAATTTCTTTTGGTGGGGGATGAGATCGGATAATAAAAAGAGTTTGAAATGGCTTAGATGGGGCAAATAATGTGAAAGAAATGAGCATGGGGGTATGGGATTTAGGAATTTGGCAGCTTTCAATTGGGCCATGCTTGCTAAACAAGGGTGGAGACTTACCAATGATCCGGAGTTGTTAGTAAGCAAGATTCTTAAAGCTAGATATTATCCAAATGGAGATTTTCTCTCATCACACGTGGGTTTCAATCTGAACAAGCTTTACTTGAAGAAGCTTCTAGAGAGGTTCTTAAAAGGGGTTGTAGGTGGAGAGTCGGAGATGGAAACACTATTAAAGTACGGATAGACCTTTGGATTTTAAGAAATCCTTAATTTAGAATTGAAACTCTGCCGGAAAAGGACTAAAAAGATCTACGTATGTACAATTTATTCAAGTGGAGAAATAAGGAATGGGATATGGAAATAATTAGAGCTTTGTTTACCAGCCGAGATGTAGATGAGATTAGTAGAATTCCTCTTGGACAAGGTTCTATTCTAGACAGAAATATGTGGCACTTCAGCAACACACGGAATACTTGGTGCAATCTGGTTACCGAGTTGCTATGGATAGAGGAGTAATGTGGATCTTTACCAACTAGTTGGGCCTTGGGGGAAGTTATGGAGGCTTGCGGTTCCACCTAAGGTTAAACGTTTTGTGTGCAAGCATGTAGAGATTGTTTACCTACTAAGGAAAGGCTGGTTGACAGAGGTATCCAAATGCAAAAGGCTTGTGTATTGCGTTCTCAAGAAGTCGAGATGTGTCATCACTGTTTTGTGGACTGTCCTTTTGCGCGAAGCTGCTAGAACTCTACGGGTATTCAAATCCAGTATGTTGAGACCAGTAACTTCAGTGAGTGGTTCTTTCAACTAGTTAATAGCATGAAGGCGGAGGAAGTTGCAAAAATTAGCTCAGTTGCGTGGGCTTTATGGAAATTTCGAAACGCAAAACTGTGGAAGGGGGAGAATAAATCACCTATTTCAGTGGTCAAGTGGGTCTAAAATAAATCACCTATTTCGAAATGCAAAACTGTGGAAGGGAGAGAATAAATCACCTATTTCAGTGGTCAACATGGGTATAAAATACCTATGTGAATGGAATGAGGCACAACACAGGGAGATGATGGTAATTATAGAGATAATGCTATCCACAAATAGGTCTACCATTGCTGGGATGGAAGAAATATAATATGGACGCGGCAATTTTCGAAGCTGATGGACAAATAGGGGTGGGGCTAATTTTGCGTGAAGAAACCGGGACTATTGAATGTTGTGGATTGTATCATATGGAAGCTCGGGTCCAAGTAAAAGAGGTTGAAAGAATAGGGCTCTTTTTTAGATTAAATTGGTTGAGATCAAATGTTATCATTGAGCTGGATTCTAAGAGTATAGTTGAGGCTTTGAGTAAAGTAGTGGACAACTTGGAATTCAGGGTGATCATTCATGATTGTAAGGAATTGCTAAAGAGAGCTATCAACTATACGGTTAAATATATAAGTCGCCAAGCCAATGCAGCTGCGTACACCCTAGCTCGTCGAGCATGGGACTTTTCTAGTCTCTGTTTTTTAATATACTGCTCCCCATTGGTTATATCTCATATACTTATGATGGATTTAACTCATGATGCTAATGAAAATTAATCTTTTTTCCTCAAAAAAATCTTTTGGGAGATTTTCACAAACGACGAAAGGCAACTATGTATTGATGAAATCGTCAACAAAAATTCATATGTCCGTACATAGCAATAGTCAACCATTAAATTGACACATATACCCCTGATTTCCCTTGTTTCTATTTAAGAAAAGCGGCTTGTATGCATCAATCTGATTATACATGTCATGGATGCTTTGAAAAGTATAAATCTTTTAAGATAAGCTTTCAAACTAAGATTAGAAGTGTGGTTGAAAAATTCGACTACACTTGCAAAGAAAATACTCAGTCTTGAAGGGGGAAATCTATAAACACCCTTATTCCCTATGCTTTTGGCAGAAAAATTTGAAAATCCAGACTGAGGAAGATGGGACATCACATATGAGGGAAAGTGGTGCATTAAATGCTCGTCAAAATAGAGTTGGGGGTATTCTCGGGCATCCGTGTATAAAATCAAGGGTAATTTCCTCCATTCATATATATTAATTGTTGCTACAGTTGGAGTTTCTAGAAAAAAATATGACATGTTTTTTACCAGGTGGAATTTGATTTTTGTGCAATTTTTTTCTAATCTTTTTTATATGAATAATGCTATATATTCATCACCATTGGTGATAACCACAATCCTATGCATCATTACACTATCATTAAATGATAGCTCAAGTCACTAATATATAAAAGGTGATATGTGTGTAAAATATTCGATTTCCAATTTTGTCCCTTTCATTTTTTTGTTAATTCCTACTTTACCTTTTTTTCCTTTGTTGCACTCTATACACGCCATTTAGTAATTCATGTTAATTATATTAAATATTTGTTAATTTCAATTAATAGTGTGCTTAATTACATTCAATGTCTTTACCATGACAATTAGTATTTTTAACTCTATTAATGTGGTAAATTGTAAGTTCCAAAATTAACAATTTGAACTGTCATTATACGTCTCCACTAAAATAATTATGTGAGTTTTGACGAAGCAATAGATGATACAAACAACTATTACCAAGAAGAGTTTATAAACACATTTTTGCCAAATCAAATACTGCCACACATAATTTTCATGTTATACAACGTGTATTGCACGTTTAAATGACTAGTAATTAAAATGAAAATGTTTTTAAGTACACTATTCATTTAACGCTACATGAAGATATTGATTATTACAAGTGATGGTAAATGGTAAATAGTATTACTTTTTTTTAACGTTAATAACTAGTAATAAGCGTGAATGTCGCACGTGTTATGTAAATAATAAATAATAAGCACAAAAGTCTAATTTTGTTAGGTTCAAAATTGTTCTCTAATTTTAAAACCAACACTAATAGCTTGTTCTGGGAAGCTTTATGTAGAATAGATTCTTGAAAAGTTGGTTTTTCGGGAGAAAGTGTGGTAGATATGAAAAGAAAAATTGTTGGGGGATGTGAAAATTTATTTTTTTAATAGATAATATATATATATATATATATATATTTTTGGTACAAAGAGAGATGGAGGGGATTCGAACTCAGGTAATCCCGGTAAGGGGTTAGACCATTAACCACGTGAACTAACCCCTTAATCCCTTTTAATAGATAACATATGGTTGGTAATAAATGTTGATTTTTGACAAATTTTTGAATTTAGATAAAGTAAAGCTCCCATAAACAAGCTAATAATTTTCTTATACATGAAATGAAACCAATTGAAAATTTGAAGATAATACATGATATATGTATAAAAAATTAAGAAGTTAGTGTTATGAATTTCATTTGATTTTATGAAGATTAAATTTATCGGTAGTTTATTTGTAACGTTAATCACTAAATTGTTGAATTCAAATTAGATTATATAAGCGCATACAAATTCAGTATTTGAAAATCCAGTATTCAGGGATGTTGAATGTTTCATTGATTTTGCTCTTAAAATTTGGAAAGTATATATGTAGCAAAACCGATAGTTATACTTGGAAAGAACTATACTAATTTAGCGTATCATAATTCTGAACTTATTAAAACACAGTTGAAATTAATCTCAAGTGATTGGTAGATATTATTTATTTATTTTTTATTTAAAAACAAAAAGAAAATTGAATTGAATAAATGGGGATAGACTATTGAAAAGTTACAAATTTAATTTGTACTCAATTAAATAAAGTATGAAAATTAGGGTTATTGATGGAAAATGTAAAAACGGAAAACTAAAAATTCTTACCCAATAACTTTTGAGACTTATATTATATATCTTTTGACTTAAATAAAATGACATAAAATTACTATATTTTCTCCCATACGCGTATTAGCTAAAAAAATGAAGAGTTTTTACTTTTTTTAATTAATGAAATGAATGAAGGGTAAAGTACGAATTGGATAAAATATATAAGGACAAAATAGAAAATCAAAACATTTTCCTACATCCACACTATTTCAAGTTTAGATTTTTAATTTGACATCTACGTTGTATATCTTTTAATAATTTAATTACGATGATATAAAATCACAACATTTTCTCATGTGTATTAGCTGGAAAATGAAGAGTTTTTTTTTTTTTTTAAATTAATGAAATGAATGAAGGAGAAAATAGAAATTTGATAAAATATATAAGGGTAAGATAGGAAATCAAAAGATTTTCTTACATCCTAATGATGTCAGCGATGACGAATAGTGATATAGTGATGATTGTGATTTTCTTCAATTGGAGGATTCTTCTTTTTCTTTGAACTTTATAGTCAATATTCATTACAAAAGGGGTGTTCTTGTTGGAACAATTTTCAGACGAATGTTGTTTTAACATTGAGAATGAAAGTGTGGGACTATTGTGAAGACTCGTGAACTTTAAAGTATGTAAATCAAAGGATGTGGCACCTATAAAGATTCTTGACTCTTGTGAAACGGTGGTAACAGTTTAGAAAATGTGTATACAAATCTATAAATACGTAAATTGGTTCTTTGATCATGACAACCAAGTAGATGGAAATTATGAAAACTTCATGTTATGAACTCTAAACCAAAATTTTCTTGCATCTTAACTTCACATTGTGCATATGCTTTCGTTAAAATTTTTATTTTAGAAATATGAGCGCACCTTATATTGCCCTCATACCCATGTGGAACGTCACATGGGAAAAAAGGTCCACTAATTCTATTTGAATCAACGCTCAGAGCATCTCCAATGGTTAATCCACTTTTTGAGGTTATGTGACATTTAAATGGACGGATTTCTATTCTATGTGGATTGAAGACATTGTCTAACCAAAAAGTGATCTCCAATGGATTGTGTCTACATTTACAAATTGCATCCAGATGGAATTTTTTATTAAACTTTTTGAAATAAAAATAAAATGCATTTAACCAAAAACTAACTAACAAATCAATTTTGCCGGAAAAATCTCCTTTCCTGATAAGCATTCATATACTAATATAATCTTTTATATAGAAATTGCTTACAATACTTTTTACGCAGCAATTGATATATTTCATTCACCTTCCATAATCCATTTTTTGCTCAATAGGTGTAATTGGAAATTAATGTCTTCATCAAGTTATGGAAACTGATTCAAGTGATTCTATATCAAGTGACGATTCACTTTCATTAACAAAAAAACTATTGGATGAGTCAACGGTTGAAGAAAATGTACGTTCTCAAGTCACTCGTAACATTGCTCACAGTTTTGCATATCATATTCCTATGGTAATTTCTCCGATGTTAATAAACGAAAAGCGTCGTCGGGGTGGATCTAGGCATGGTAGAAGGTATATCCGTCGTGATAGGAAAGAGCGTCATGATTTAATCATTTGTGATTACTTCAATGGTGATAAGTCAAAGTATACTGCAGAACATTTTAGGCGTCGATTTCGAATGGACATAAGTTTGTTCAAACACATTTTGACAAATATTGGAAAGTATGATGATTATTTTACACAAAAGGTTGATACAGCAAGGAAGTTGGGGTTAAGTCCTTTGCAAAAAATGATAGCGACAATACGTATGCTTGCATATGGTTGTCCTGCTAATCTTCTTGACGAATATGTTCAAATTGGAGATAGCACTGCAATTGAAAGCCTAAATCGTTTTGTGATGCTGTAATTGGAGTTTTTGAGAGGCAATATTTAAGGAAACCAAATAAAGATGATGTCACAAAATTATTAGATGAAGGAGAGACTAGAGGCTTTCCAGGAATGCTTGGCAGTTTAGATTGTATGCACTGGCATTGGAAAAATTGTCCCACGGCTTGGCATGGTACACATACCAATGGTTTTAAAAGAGTTCCTACGTTGATTTTAGAGATTGTGGCTTCACAAAATTTATGGATTTGGCATGCATTTTTTCGGTATGGCTGGCACTAATAATGATATTAATATTTTAGATAGATCTCCATTATTTGATGATATTATAAATAATGTTGCCCCACCATGCAACTTTGTTTTACAAGGTCATCACTATAATATGGGCTATTACCTTTTTGATGGAATTTATCCACAACACGCAACATTAATCCAAACAATATCTCAACCATCTACTATTAAGGAGAGATTATTTGCAAAGCATCAAGAAGCAGTAAGAAAAGATGTAGAAAGGGCATTTGAAGTGCGACAAGGTAGGTGGCACATAGTGAAAGGTCCAGCAAGGATGTGGAATGCAAATGACTTGGGAAAAATAATGAAGACATTCATTATTTTACACAATATGATTATAGAGAGTGAGTATAGCCAAGGCATAGATCCAGAAGATTGGCAACCTTATAGAGAAGAGACAGTGGACAACATTAATGTAGAGCATGACTATACATTTCTTGTCTCAAAGATGATTAACCGCACGAAACAAGTCCAAGATAAAAGAGTGCACAAAGATTTGAAGACCGACCTCATCAACCACATGTGGTCTAGATATATGGCCATCATCAAGCTAGTTGATATTTACTCAATATGGAAAACTGCCTTAGATATTGATGGTGAATCCATCATATGTAATACTATGTAGCACCAGTGGTGCTTTGCACTAGTCTATGTGACATCCAATGTTTCATTAAATGATAAGTGCAAAGAAATGAATAAATAAATGATCCACTTAATTCAACTTATCATTTAGTGTCACCTTGATATGGTGCCAAGCAACAGTGGTGCTAAATAGCGTTACTCATTTATTATTCATCAATTGACGCAGTTGTTGTCGGGATACCGATCTTTTCTCTACTAGCTATGGCAACTCCCTACCCTTATATATGTGCATATGTTAATCAATAATAACAATTTTAACCATTCAGAGTATAATTACTGCACTAGTTACAATTGCATTTCCATGGCCAACACTTGACAATAACTTTAGCAAACATAAGATAAATAAATTTCAATCCATCATCCAAAGATTAGATAGCACATATTTATGTACATGAAAGATATAACATATAGTGGGAAATAACTTAAAGATAAGTTGTCAACACCTATACATTCCATCTACTTATAAAAGCTACTGATAAGCTGCATCTCATTGTCAAGAAGCCTAATGATTGCGGTTGACCCCAGTACAACAGCTGTACAACAAAGAAATTAGTGTGTTATCTGGTATAAAGTCATAAACAGAACAATTAGATAAATCATAATCCTTTAGTAGTTTACCTAGATTTTATCCCCGAACAGGCCATCATTCTCCCATTCTTTCAATATTTGAGCACGATAAACTTCAAAGGCTTTTGCAATTTAGATGACAATTTGGTTAGATCTTGGTTCATGCTACGATCTTGCTCTTGCCTCTTTTGAGCTCTCTCTCTCTCAATTCTTGATCTTTCTTTTTTAGTCTTTGAGCTTCCTCTTTCATTTCTTGATCTTTCATCTTTAATCTTTGAGCAGTCTCCTTTGGTTCTATCTCTTTCTTCAGAATTTGCTCTCATAGTTGAAATTCCTTCAGCTCCTTCTATTTTTTTAACTCCAACTCTTCTCGATCAACAACAATTTGCATTTCTAGAGTGCATTGTAACTTACTTATTGCATCAACCACACTCTTTTTATCATTTGCCTTTCTTTTTTTCTCTTTACAAGCCTTCCTTCCTTCCGGACGTGGAACCTCATCAGGATTCAAAGCATTACATCCATTAGTTTATGTGACAGAATCATCGTCAACATCATATGTTGGTCATATGTTGGTCCATCCATTGGTAGGGCTTTTGACTTGCTTGATCCTTTTTTTTGGGCCTGCTCGTCTTGTACACCATTTTGGGTTTTTCCTCATAATCTCCCAACATTGCTCAAACTTGAAGTCCTTTTTTGTGGAGATTCTTGTATATGTCCATGGCATCTTTCATCTGCGAGCCAAAAAAAGAAAAAAAAGAAAAGTTAACAGTTCAAAACATTTTCCTCTATAATAATCTCACTATCATTGCAAACGAATACAAACCAAATTTTGTGCATTTGTTCCACTTTGAGGATGTCTTTCCAAACGCGTATAAATACCATTAAATTTCTGCACTGCAGCTTGTAAATCTGTCCAACGACAATGCAAGCTATTGGTATTGAGAGCATTAGTACATTCCGTCCCCATGTTCTCCTTCCAAGCTTGATAGATGCGGTTCCACATTGCTGCACCTTTTTGACTATTA
>CAVNYN010239046.1:0-30937 GCA_963692815.1 Nyctanthes arbor-tristis | reverse complement strand
CCTACACGACGCTCTTCCGATCTTTCAATGGATTTTTTTATGGAATCCGTCTTATAAAGGAAGCTATTCCTTGCTATCAAAGGACAGTTCATCTCAAAGCTTCCTTATATTCTATTCTATACTCTTAATAGTATTCCAATTCCACCGCCTCTTTTCGAAAGAACCTTGAAAAAGAAATGGAAATCAAAGATAATAATCTAGTCGCAAATTAATCTAAAGATTTGGGAAAGAAATAGATGGGGTAGTTTGGCATTTCTTGAACCACACATTAGACTGTTCACGTAAAGAAAACAATGTTGGCACACTCCTTTTAAGTGCTGTCAGTGGTCTAATGAGCTCATTTTGGAGATGTCTAAACGGTACATATGCTTGAAGCTCGGAGTCCATGCTCCTTATATTTTTATTGCACATGGATTGCACTTTATATGCATTTAGGTGCACTAGACTTAATGTTTAGTCCCGAAGTTCTTTAATGACTACATTTTTTTAAAACACTGAACACACGATAAGTCTCCACAATTACTTTATATCGGCTAACATACTATCTTGATCTATTGTTCAGTGTCAATAGATGCATGTTGAGAGATCAACATTTTAAATAATGACTTAACTAATCACAGACCTGACGCATAATTATCAATTTGGTTCGATTCTTGCAACTCCACATATCTTGTTGTGTTGAATTATTTCGGGTTTTGCAACTTCCATGCCTTCAGTGACTTGGAATTCAATTTCAGAATTAGATAAATGATCTAGAACCAAACTGTTACTCGTAAGGAGATTAAGGACTATTCTTTAGTTTTAAACAATATATTGAACAATCCATCTTAACCTGGCTACCAAAGAACGCCAGCAAATATTATCTTCCATAACCCTTCTTCATGTCATCTGAAACCTACCATCTATTCAATTCTGTGCTGATCTAATAACACAAGGATTAGGGGATAATTAATAAGATTTCACCTTTTAAAACATGGCATGAGTTTTGAAGGACAGCAACCCTCCATAAAATGAGCAAAGTAAATTTCAAGGCACACAGAAAATTAAGAGATCGGAAGAGCGTCGAACAAGCACATAAAAAAGGTTCATCTACTCTGGCAATCTTTATACACCAATGGGATGCAAAAAGGAGATCGTACACAACACGGAAGCATTGGTGATGGCCACATTGTGCCTCTCAAAAAGAGGGATCGTGTTTGCGATGGATTGCATGTAGATTTGCATAACTTCTGCTGTTTCACATATCATGCCTTGCCTTTTCCAGCCTGGAGAGACTGAATTCTCTGTTGTACCTTGAAAATCTGCAAAGGGATTTTTGTTTGTAAAAACTGAATATTTTTTTTTTCCTGGTTAGGGAAAAAATGGATTAATCACTATTGGATTACATAATGTTCTCTCTCCAGGGAAGGGAAAAAAAAGGAAAGATTTTATGTGTAGTTGAAAAGGAGTATGAGATGAAAATGATTGCTAAAACAATCGCTGCAGATATGCTTTAAGTCAAAAACAACCTTATGAAACAAAATACTAAAC
Organism: Nyctanthes arbor-tristis; assembly: GCA_963692815.1. NCBI lineage: Eukaryota > Viridiplantae > Streptophyta > Magnoliopsida > Lamiales > Oleaceae > Nyctanthes > Nyctanthes arbor-tristis. The sequence continues at coordinate 29,407 of CAVNYN010239046.1, read as the reverse complement.
CAGTAAGAATCCCTACAGGCAAGCTTTAGGTGAAAAAACAACCTTAGCAAACTATATACTAGTTCAAAACTTTCTGGTTACAAGAAATAGGATAATGATATATGTAAACCTGTTTCCTGTTTGTTGTCGTCCGATGTAAAAGTTAGGGGCAAAAATTAATCATGCAAAAAAAAAAAACAAAAAAAACAAAAACAAAAAAAACAAAAGAAAAAAAAAGATGGCAGAACCAAATGGAGTAGATAAGAGTCATACTAACAAACATAACTGCATAAGTGATATCGATAAGTACAACTACTTAAATTGTCATCTGTTATGTCTAAAAACTTATGTGTAGTCCTCCAAAGGTAGTGTGAGGTAGTGCATTGCTAACTTCTCTGATGAAAGCATAGAGTTTGGTAGAGAGAACTTTTATTTGAAAAAATAATGGTTTTTGAAGAATAACGAGTGAAAAAGAGGAACAGGTTATTGGGTTTAAGTTAAAAGTAATAACATTGTTTGGGAAATGTATTGTTGAAAATATATGAGGAAAAATGAATTCCAAAAAAACAATGCCAAACAAGCCCTTACACATGCATGTATAATCTCCAATGCCTTTGAACTGTCTAAATTATCTTCCTCAAAACCTTAAGAGCAACTGCAAGCTAAATGTTCATTTCCTCTCTTTCCCTCCCCATTCCAATAACACTAATGCAACGAAAGCTAAACACACATTTTTAATTATCTATGGTATCACCAGTCACTGAACTTATGTATCCCAATACATTGGAATGGTTCTCCACAAATCAGCAGCTAAGCTATCCTAAGAAGTCACACACAAGTTAATTTCACTGTGTTTTTCCCCTTATATATCAAAATATTTTCAAGTGAAAAGCTATTTTCATATTGATATTCCTTGTGGACCTTGTCAACAAGTAAAGTCAACTGATATTTGAACGTTGAAATGATTATTGTCACCATCATCATATCTTGATGATAACAAATATAATCTTCCCAATATGATAAAAAGATATAGAATAATGAGTTACTTGTAAATGGCAAGACATCGGATACAACAGTTACTCGTAAGACATAACTTGGGCGTAGCTCTTGTAGCTTTAGCATATATGCTCTGTCCAAAGCTCAGCTTCAAGAAGTGGAATATAAAGAGAATGGAAAGAATACCAACCGCTTCTTTCTTGCTGTTTTGCTTTTCTTCTAAATCTTGTAGTGTGCCATCCAAACGCTTCCTGGTGCACAAGATTAGACATTTAAAGCCAGCGGATAATGTAAAAGAAATAATGCATAGTTAATAATAAGATGAATGATCAAAATGCATAGAAGAGAATAATGAACATTTAAGTACCGATGGTTAGCTATTGATAATTAGCTGACCTCAGGATATCATCAGAAAATTTGCAGCTTAGATTGTTAAGAGCAAGCAGGTTATAATCCAATGGTGTCAACACTTCAATAACAGTATTGAATTACAAAACAATTTTAGACAACTATAAGACAAAAAGGTAGAAAGGAAAGAGGCTATAGGTATTCTGAAGGGTAAATTTAAACAAAAAGAACATATAAGTGATCACATAAAACTCCAGATTCTTCATAAAGACCTAGACATGATCAGTCCCATGATAAGATGACCATTGGAACATAAGCTCGAAAGTTTAAAAGGTTGAAACTTTGCAGTGATGATATACAACAAGGTTAGCATATTAGGGGCGCAGGGCACGAACTTCAATTTTATTTGTAAGATAGGTTGGTGTTTTACTGGTTTAATTTTAGTGGCAGCTATATCCTGACCCAAATATTTCCAGATAAACTGGTCATCACCTATGTAACGTGTATACTCTTGATGTTCCAAAACATTTTAAGTAGCAACGCTTTTGACTGGCTGAATAAAGGGAAGATACATGTATGGTTCGCCTTTATTTATTTATTTATTTATTTATTTAGTTTGGACTTAACTCTAACACCATTTGTAATGACCAGGTCCCCACTGTGCCTCCTCAGAGATTTGACCCAGCGGCGTGACCAGCCCAATTAGTAACAAGGTTCCAGATAAATCTCCCATTAATGGGAACTCTAGAGTTCAAACTCTGGAATAGTCAAAATCTCTTCGGGGTTCAATCTCCAGAAGATATGTTAGCCGTTAACGTTTTGGAAGAGGTTTGCGTGTTCAAGCTGCCGGGGTACAGAGGTCAAATCCAGAAGGGGGGATGGCAGGGATCAGGTCTTTACATACTTGGTGCCTATGGGTTTGATGAGAACGTTGGAAATTTTTGACAATAGCAACTCATTTCTGGTACTTGACACTTGAATTCTAGGAGTCACAGTTTTTGACCATCCCCACCACTTGCAAGATATATCGCATAGCAAAGGCACAAGGGAACAATGCTACCTACATTCATATTCGTAAACAATATTTTTCTTCAAAATATATCTTAAATGAGATTTTCTTTTCTTTTTTTTTTTTTTTAAAAGAAAGAATCAGACAGGTCAAAACATTTTGCAATGTATTTCTAAGATGTGTTTGGTCGCATATATCAGTACAAAATAACACTATAATAAGACTAAGTTATTTAGAAGCTAGTTCAAAACGTTGTTGATTGGTCAAATTGAATAACTTAACTCTCAAATTGAATAACTTTACTAGATGAAAAATTTTGAGATCAGCATGGATGATCTGGTTTCTACAATCATAAGAATGGAAATGTATGATTTAGTTTCTAGTCTAGACTAATATGAAAGAGGAAGAACATTAAATTAGACAGGTTTGCTTTAGCCAATTTGCCACCATGTTATTGCTATACGAAAGCTTTTGCAGTTAGATAGAAATAGGTACCGACTCTTGATTTTATTTCAATTACATCCAGAAGCTACAATTCCATGCAAATAAACATGAAATGACTTTCAAGGCAACTGCATTAACTCAGTAAAATAGCATGCACAAATATATACAAACTAAATACTCCCAAAAATAGATGAGATACTTCAGAAATGAGCTCAACTAAAGTGGAATGTCTTGTAACCAGGTAAAAGGGCAATGCCAAGTCCCGTAGGTATAGTTTAAATTAAAGGAAAAGTCTTCATATAAACAATAATCAAATCAAAGAAGTCGAGAAGGACATACAATTCGGCCGAAATATATTCAATTCGCTTGCGAACATTGGCATTTGCCTCCGCCAAGTCCTGTTTGACTAGCACTGGCCCAATTAACTTGTAAACATTTGCATCCTCATTCAACAGATCCAATTCCTTCAAACGCAATTGCCAAATGACCAAATTAAGCACATTAAACCAACCAAATCGAAATAATATGCCCAGAAATAGGGACAAGGAAGGACCTTTAGCACGAGCTCGTTTTCTCCAAGCTGAATAGTGTACTTCTTTCGCACTTGGTGATTCTTTGCTATATCTGCGCAATTTGTAAACAAACTATCAACCAAACTTCTAAGTATAGATACGAGACACAACTGGATAAAACACGCACGTGAGTGTGTAGTGCGAGTTAGGGTTTAGAGAATCAAAACACGCCTTTTTGAAGTTTGCTAAGATCGTTGGCTTTGTTCTCGAGGTCTCGCTGCAGGTCTTTAAGCGCCGCCGATGAACCCATCGCTGAATCAGTTTTCCTCGGTCTCCTTCACCACCAGATTTTCTCCGACACTGTTTTAAGGAGAAAATCGCTGTTTTGCTTTGGAATATTTGCGCGACTAATTTCGAAAAAGAATAAAAAGGAAAATTACAATTCCTGGGACCAAATTTCGGTAAATACAGAGGTGCCCCCGCCCCCCCTCCCCCTCGAATTTCAAGTCATGCCACTTTAAACCAGATATTGAATAAGGATAATACTAATTGAATAAAAAAACAATGAATATGGTAAAATAAATGTGGTTTATGTGATTGTCATTTATTTAAAAGTAATGTGATGTGTTAGAAAATAAAATCTTACTATGTGTTAATTTTGTCTCATTTTTTATTTCTGTCTTTATTCTAATAGCACAATTCTTACGGTAAAAGGTTACTAGAAAACAAATAATAGTTGTGCTCCGGACCTATGTAACATGAGCATGTGGCAAAGTCGATTGGATCATTTTGGTGATTACAACTTACAAGAGTACCGTTATTCTATCTCAGGCGGGTTCTTTAACATAAATGTTATATAAATTCATGGGACTCTTAAACATATATGTGAATTCTTGATTGATTTAAGGAGAGTCCTAAATTTTTTTTCATCTAAATAATATGTAGATATATCTTCAATATCACTAATATATAAAAGTGGGAATGTATATAAAACATTCACTTATCTACTGTCCTTAAATTTTCCGATCTTTTTAACACCAACAATATCCTTATAATATGTGTAATTATTAAATATTTAAAATCTTTGTAAATGACATCTTAATTATACTTGAAAAGTTCCATAAAAGAGAGGATATAGAACTTAATTAATAATCACTCTATTGTGCCACCATCACTACTACTTTTTCTTTTACTTTAGTCTCATGTCTATAAGATACGCGTATTGCGTATAATTGTCGATTATTGTTTAGCAAAAATATGATAGTAAATGAAGTCTTATTGGAGATATTTAATTTTTAAAGTGATTTATTTGTTTATATTTAAATAACATATACTTTACATGAAATCATCAATTAATGATTATAAATTTACAGTTTTATTTTTTGACAACTAAACTTACAATTTTATAGTGTGTAATAGTGATATCATAAGTTTAAATGCAATTAAATACAAAACCATACGTGCCCAATAATCCAAAGTTTTTTTTTTTCCTTTTTTCATAAGACAGTAATCCAAAGTTAGTGTGTTAGATTTCTTTTCTTTTTTTTGTATCGCATATTGACATTTGATTAATAATTATTATTTCTTTACTACATGTATATAATTTTTAAATTAAAAATATATCTGTACAATTTTGTTTTGTTATATAATGTGCAACCCACGTTTAAACTACTCGTTTTATATAAAAGATGACATGTGGGCAAAAACATTTGGTTTCCAATTTTATCCTTCATTCTTCTATTAATTCATACTTTGTCCTTTTCTTTATTACGCTCATTTGTTACCCTCCATATTGAGTCAAAACATTAATTACACACCATTTTGTACTCCATTTTAATTACATTAAATATTTATTAATTTCAATTAGTGTGCTTAATTACATTCAATTTCTTCACCGTGATATTTATTATTTTTAATCTCTATTAATGTGATAAATTATACGATCTTAAAATTAACAATTATAACTATCATTATTACACATCTCCAATAAATTAATTCCTTGAGTTTTGACAAAACGATTGATGATACAAACAACTATTACCAAGAAGAGTTTATGAACACATTTTTACCAAATTAAATACCGGCACATATATTATTTGTGTCATACAACGTGCGTTGCACGTTTAAATGTCTAGTACAATAAAAAAGGAAATGAGTGGAAAACTCTTGCACTTCGCCCACTTATTTCCCTAATTTACACTAATACCACTATTTAATATTTAATTAGTTTTATATGTTTTATTAATAATAATAAGTTTAATCAATTTACAACTTTTAACCTTCCATTTCTTTTGATTTTTTTTTCTCTCTATTTCCTCTTTATTCCCCCCCCCCTTAAACTTTCACACAATTTATGAATAAATTTTTTATCTTATTAAATTTCTCTGTTATAATATTAATTTTATAAGTTACATTCTTTTACAAATTCTTTTTGTTTGTTGCACGTGTTACAATTTAATGAAATATATATCTATATATATATATATAAGCAAAAATTCAGTTGATCACTCTTAAACTAGCAGAATTTAAAAAAAAAATAACTTAATGTATCTTAAATTGGCTATCTTTCTCAGCGTACTTGATATATCATGATCTGTTTTACATTTGATTTATCAGTATAGTCATACAATACATGTTTGTCACCATCGACAAGGAATGTCAACGAGCCGGGCCAAGCCGATCTCGGCTCGCCAACATTTAGGCTTAGGCTCGGTCTCGAGCTCGGCTCGGGCTTTTTTGATCCCGAGCCAAAGCCCAGCTTTGCTCGGCCGTGAAAATTAGGCCTGACCCGAGCTTTGGCTCGGGTGGCCGGCTCGACTTTTTTTAAATTTTTTCCTATTTTAATTTAATTTTTTTCTTTCTTAATTAAGTTTGACACAGGCCGACTCGGCCCGACCTGTTAGGCCCTTAATTACGGGCCGCCCTTTTTGGCCCGCCGAGCCACACGGGCCTTTCTGGCTCAAGCTTACCCTAGAATTTGGGGCTCTGATCGGGCTCGGGCTCGTCTTAAACGAGCCATGAGCCACGGGCCGCCTAAGCCGACCGGCTCGTTATGCATCCCTACCATCGACTCGGTATCATTTTTTTCGTTACAAATTTTTCACTTATCTCAACAAAATTTAATATAACATTATTATTAAGAGCTTGTTTGATCCTCATTATTTATCTAAATTATAATTTTACCTACCACTGATTTGACACTTGATTTGATAACTTATCAATTACAACAACATATTTCACATTTTTTTATATTTTCAATTCACATTCTATCTCTCTTTTCATTATATCTCCTCACTCGTGTGTTAAAATGATACAACCTATAAAATGAGCACACCGAACTTAATTAGTCTTGTCATTTAATATCATATGAAGTATTAGATCATCTATAGTGGAGTTGAATGAATGAACGAATAGAGTTATTCTACTTATAGTTATTGACCTTCTATTTTTTTTATCTGTAAATGTAAATAACTAGATCAAAGAACGTTAAATACACAGTACTCTGGGCATACCCAGGTAAACAAAATATACATAAGAGGCTATAGACTATAGGCTATAGACAATTGAAATATAGAAAAACCTTTAACCCATAGTTAAAGATTCATATTGGACTAAAACATTAGGATACAACGTAAACATGACCTTGTATACATGTGTTTTAATGTTCTTGATGATGTCTCCAGCTTGAATTAGAATGCCTTCAAAAATATAATGGTTCCGGGCTGTCCAAATATGGTAGACAGTGCTCGCCAAGGTAATTCGTTTTGCTTTGCAAATCCATGACGTCCCTCTTGCTTCCTTCTTGATCCATTTGAGTGCACTAGCGATGGTGGACATTTTCCTTCGAATCCCCAGCCAATCTCTCATGATTCTCCAAATTTCTGATGGTTGACCTTCTATTTTTCAGTCTCGATAAAGTTATTCTACTTGTAGTTATTGACCTTCTGTTTTTCAGTCTCGATAAAGCCGACCGTTTGGTAAGTTGAATTGACTAGACTCTTGACATGTTTGGTGAGGCTGTTAAGGCCACTAAAGAACTTGAGCAGGCTTGCAAATTATTTTCATTTTGTATTTTCCATTTGTTTTTGTTCAAGACGCTTAAACGGTAAAAGGAGCATAAGTGAAAAAATATATAAACACTATGCTTGACAAACAATTAAAAATACCTATAATTTATCAACCGTCAAATTTTAGACACATAGTAACATTATATTTAACTACATATTTGATGTGACGTGAACTCTCACATTATTTTAATTATTATCTCTATATGGTACAATTACATCTCGATATTTATATAAAATTTAAATTTTAAATCTATTTAAAAACCCATCAAAATTTAAATGGTTACCAAACAAAAGCGCGAAGCTTTTCACATTCGAGTGGGCGCTTCCCTTAATAAATGAACTGGAATTCTATTTAAGCAGCCACTTGCAAATGTCTGCAAACGCATCCAACATTGATTTGAATCTGGTTTTGGTTTTGTGAGCCGAGTCATTAAAGTCGCAACTTGTAGTTAGCCATGTTGGCTCACACAGGTGTTTTTTCATCCGCGCACGCACTCACTTGATTTGCTATCTCCTACTCGTCGAGCCACAGGTGAATACTCTTACCAAAACTTGATGATTCTTAAAAAAGAAAAAGAAAGGGGGGAGGGAAGAAAGAAAGAAATTGGGTTCAAATCTATATCTATATATATATATATAAGCAGATTAGTCTACAGTACCTTTGTACCACAGTTTTTCCACTAAAACTGTGTCAAATGAGGATATTATAGACTTTTTTTTTACACGCGAGGTAAATTTTGTGGTACATTATAAATTAATATTTCTTTATTTTTTCAATTAATTAAGAATTATGATACTTATCTATTCTTATCTTCAAATATTTTGATTAAATATTTTGTTGGATGTATCTTATCTTTTTAAATATTTTGTTAGATTAATTTATATTTAATGATTTTTGATTTTTTAATTTAAATTTTTTTAATATGCATATCTTATCTAAAAAATATTTTGTAATTTGTATTAGACTATTTAATTTTTAGTTGATATTAATTTTTAATTAATGTTTATATGTTTTTAAATCGAGTAGTTAATTATTACGTTACTTCTTTTATATATGATAAATAAAGTTTTATTAATGTTTCATAGTTTATAAAATTCACAATATAGTCATGGAAAAAAATAAAATATTTAATTTTCTGAGGTATAAGAATGACAAGGGGTCGGGTCGGGTCGGGATCAGGTATGCTATACTAGTTAACATACATATCAATTTTTTTCTCATCTCCACTTAAATAGGAGACGAGTCAGGGAAAGGTTAGAACATGTAATTCATATTACTCATTTATTAGTCAATTTAAATATATTTATATATTTCGATTTACATTTTTTCTTTATTAAATAGTATTCTAAATACTAAAATTACAATTGAAATTACTAAACTTTCTTGATAAGTTTTATCATCTTTTTACTTTTCAAACAATTAAAGTTTTTAATAAATAATTTTATTTTTATCCAAAAAATGGTAAATGGGCCGAGGACGAGTAAAAATTATCATACCGTTTCTCGATACATTATTAAATTAGGTCAATTTTTTTATCTCATCCCCACCGAATTACCTATTTAGTCGGCTACTCCCTATTTTAACACGATTGGTTACCCCTGGGTATCGAGTTTGTCGGGTCTTTTTGCAATTCCTACTAAAGTCACTTAATAGCATTCCATATCAAGTAAGCACGTTGTAATTATTAGTTAACACCAAAATAATCAAAATATTGTAGTTCAATATGATTAATTACACATTACTTAACATTTCGTACTAATGTCAGATAGAACTTGATTTGGTATCTTTTTGTATAACGCACGGGTAATAATCTGGTGCAACCAAAATACCAGATTAGGAAACGTACAATGTTTCCAAAAGATTTGCATTAGCAAAAGTAAAATGAAGTGAGAATCTAATGATCCCCTAGTAAATGGGCTGGGGTTCCGTGCCTCAGTATCGGGTCCTTAAAAGACCAATATCTTTTCGTGGCAATTATCTAATACACACTCATTGACCTTTTGTATTTGGAAAATTACATGTTTTAAATTTTAATTGACAAATTATAGGGTGGGTTATATTAATTGGAAGAATACAATTGCAGTATTTTCACTTAAAAAATAGTTTTTTTATTAATTATTTATGATTTAAACATTTTTCCTCTCTCTTAGCAGCAACATTAGGAATCCCTAATTTTAAGGACTCCTTTTTAGTTTCTTACGCGTCTTGGTCTCGTCGTTTGCTTCAATTTTTTTCTCTACGTGTTCTTGGCTAATTATAGTTTTGGGGTCTCAATCTATTTGCTAGTTCTGAAAACATGTATATATATACACACATATGTAGTGAACTGTCAATACTATAAATATATATTTTTTGTAAATTGGAATGATTTGTATTTTGATTTATGTGTTCGTGTTACATTTATGAATTAAAGTGTTAGTTACATATAAGAGAAGAAAAACTTCTAAAGAAATCATGATCCAAACTTAGAATTACTAATTACCTTAATAACTTACAAGTAATAAATGGTTAACTTATAAGTAGTGATTATGTAATTAGTTACATATAACAAGTCGCATATGTCATGTATAGTAACATGTACAAAAATTATGTGAGTCTAAAATTGACATCTGTAATACATTACATATCATGCAACATATTACATGATATATCTTCCATAACATATTACACAAATTAGTATAAATGAACCCAAATTGTAGGAGGTCGACGTGATGTTGAGGAGACGAGAGAGAATGGTTGTATGCAACTGATGATAACAATTGTAGATATGAAAGAGAATTAGAGAATTTTAATTTGGTACGAGTCTTATTTTTAGGAAGTGAATTAATTATTTTTGACTTTTTTTAATGTTTTCCATTTTTTAAAATTTTTTTGAAATTGTTATTGGTATAAGTATTTTTGCAATCTATATATAACATGCATGTGAGGGAAAAATAAAATTATATATGTATATTAAATGATAGTTTATCTGGCGCAATTGCAATTTCATCTGGCGAAAGTAGAAAATTTTTCTCGCCTAAAGCTCTATCTGACACAATTACTTATAATGTCATACCACACTAGCTGTCACTTTTAATAAAATATATATATATGTATTAAATAATAGTTTGTCTAGTGCAATTTCATTTTCATCTGGAGCAATTAAAAAATTTTTCCAATCTAAAACTCCATTTGACACAATTACTTATAACGTCATACCATACCAGCTGTCACTTTTAATAAAAAATTTATTATAAATGTAACAGTAAATAATTGAACTCAAGACCTTCATGTTAAGAATAACATGCTTTTAAGCCATTACACTGACTCTTTTATTTGTTAATTGTTTTCATTTACATATTACTATTCTTGTGTATTTTCACTCAAAGAAAATATTAAATTGTTAATAATTGTATATTTGCAGCCTCTCTAGATTTATAAACATATGAAATTCAATTTATGAAAGAAACAAAGAATTAATTTAATTAATGTTATAATTTCATACTAAACATAGAATTGACAAAAGACATTCTCCGATCCAGTTAGATTCTTAAATAAACATGAATGTCAATATTTTTCTTTCTCTTTTATTTGAATATTAATTAACTTATTCTCATATTGATTAACCCAATTAAGAAGAAAAACATTATCTTGTATTGCTATCTTCAAGTTTATCTTCTTGAGATTCAAAAATTCCTACAAAAATCACGCTTTGTTTTTTGCCTATAGTTACAAAATGAATAAATTATAGTGTATAAAATGTTTATCTCTTTAAAGAAAAACAGTCGTATTTATTAACATTTGTAGCGGAAAATATTAAAAAAATTACAATTATAATTTTTAATGAATCTAAACTAACGATATTTATGTTTAATTGATTAAATTATTCAATTTAATTAAGACATTTTATAAAAAAAAATAAAAGTTCTTAAATGAATTTTATTATCCAATGAATATGGATTATCAAGTAAGTTCTTCATTCATGTTTATTTCTATTGTTTTATTATTATTTGACAAATACGGGTTATCAATTATGTTTCTTATTCATATTAATCGATTTTCATTGTTTTATGAACTATAAACTACAAATTTTTTGCTAAAAAAATTGTAAACTACAAATATTTTAATGATATGAACACTTATCTATCATTACATAATTAAATTTGTCTATAATTTAAACAACTAAATAATGATAAATATTCATTAATCTATTAAATTAAATAGTTAATCTTATTTCAAAAAATTAGATTGATCAAGTAAAAGAGATTAAAAATTGAAAAAATTAAGAATACCACACGAGTTATAAGAAATAAAATGTCGAAAAATATCTTATTAACAGATATTTTACTTGGAAAACCGCAGTATAAAGACACCACAGAATAATTTACGTACATATATGCTACTGTTTAAAGATTATATTTTTTTATTTGCTAGACTTGTAACACTCTGAATACTTCTCTGTGTTAATAGTGGCATCTTAAGAATAATAATTGGTTTTCAACTATAAGTAATCGATGAATAAATCTTATAATTGGATGACTAGTCAAGACATTTTATAAGAATTTGAATATATTTTGTTTGTTTGATGATTACTCGAATGTATGTCAATTATCCCATCAGTTACAGAAAATTGCTAAAAGAACGACTAAGCTTAATCGGGTAGTAAATTTTAAGACCAAAAATATGCTTAAAGTAAAAATGTGATGCCTCACTAGTATAGTCGAAAATACAAGGACTTAATTATAGAGTACAATAGGTAAAGGGGTTTACTAAGAAATAAAAGGAAATATCTAAGACACTTGTATCTAATAGGTTTTTCCCACATGAATTGAATCCATAGCCCACACTTAGTATCTTGATTTACTGAGAAGAGTTCTTATAGCTCCGAGTTGACTTATTGTTATAGAACAAGTAGGAGCATTTTCATTTGTGGAACTCAAAGACTTTAGAAAATAAGTACAAAAAATTCGTCCATAAATTATACATGGCTTTGAACACTACGAAAAGACCTTCAAAAGCCCTCTTTTATCTCTTCAAATAAGGCATATTTCATATACATATAGAACTCACATTCTAAAGGCTATTTTGCTTGAATATACTAAGGAATTGAAGGTGTTTTGCCACTCACTAACATTCACTCAACTTTAAAGATATAGGAAGTCAAGGTGAATAATTCATTACTTTGCTTTACTTACATACATAAGTTTCAAATAAGTTCCAAATAAAGGTATGTGTTTTTGATATTGTAAAAATGTTTTCTTGCATAAGATTTATTAGAGTCTCTCTACTTATTTTTGTATTATTTACTTTGATTTGATCTATGTTAATTGTTATAGATTAATGAAAGATTGGAAATCTGGGAAAAACTAACTGGAAATTGTTATGAATCTATTGTGTTGCCACTACCATATTGGTATTTGAAAGATAATAAGGCGCCATGGGTAGTAGGAACTTCTAGTATTTGGGCCCTATAATGCATTCAACAGGTTTGTACATCTTAATGCTCTTAAGATTATAACATGGAATTATTTTTATAACCCTTTTGTAAACTAAAATAATGTATTACTCACAGGTATTTTATACTCACTTTGTATGTGTTTAACATTTTGTAGATGATCAATCGAAGGATACATGAAAAGCAAGCCGATGAGTGGAGGCTATCTCACGACGGGAGCAAGATTATGCATGTGGTCGAGACAGATGATCGGGCCTATTATGAGGATGAACTAATATTTGTAATGTACTTGGGAAACACTTATGAGTTTGAGATCTTTTGTGCCTACACTCTCTATCTTTTGCACTATGACAAGATTACAAGAGATAGGCCTATGTTTCTTGTTTGATAGAATAGTTTTTAAAGAGGTAATGATAGAAGTTAGCCAAGTATAGATATCAAAACTTAAATAAAATTTGACTTGTATAGGGTCAATATAGATGAAGCTTTTGCAAAAAAAGATTGGGAGCCCCATTTTCACATGTAAAGGCCTCCCAAGTTTGTGTTCGGCTCTAATATATAAAGTAGCTTTTATTTAGTGTATGTCTTGTTCTTTCATATATATTAAACATGAAGAGTGATTCTCATGATATAAAATTAATTTAGCTTAAGTGTATGTAAACAAATTTTTTCAACATCATCTCGTCTAAGGAATAAAACGTAATTGATTGACAAGTCTCGTCCCTCGCTAAAACAAGAATTTAAAATTTTTATTTAAAACGCTTCCGATGTTGATTACTAAAATATAATATGCAAATTCATGGATTAATGAGGGGCTTGACAAGACTAGAATAGCAACTTGATATTATATACGAGTACATATCTTTATAAAATAAAATAAAATATCACTTGATTAAAAATATATGTGAGGAAACGAGATATTATTCGCTTAAAATGGTAAGTTGGGAAGGTACTTTCTTATAAGTATGAAAATTTTTATCTGAACAGGTATCAAGTGAATACGTGTATTTACATGCCTGATACGTATTATTAAACTGTTAACTAATAATTTAGATGATATAAACATAAAATATAGTAAAACATTAATCGAGTACATAAACGGGTAACTATTAATATATTATTAATAAAACATTAATTTAACGTGTCAAATACTAACTCAACACTGTATATTTCCTGATTTTGTTATGTAAATCTAATGGCATGTATTTGTTTAATATTTTATTGTTCACTATTATTGAATTTTTAGAATTAGTCTTCTCATGCAACGCATGAACGAGTTGCTAGACTTATAGTTACTATAGTTGATTGTCCATCATTTGATTGCTAATTATTACAATTTTATATAGATTAGACCTGTGAATTTGAATGACGTGTTTGGAGGGGACCCAAAATTATAGATTCAATTATGCAACCAAATTTATACTCAATACTTAACAAGTGCATTTTATATGCAAAAATATTTCTATTAACTTATTCAATTCTATAAGAAATCGAGCAGATTTTTACTTAATTTGTGTGGATATGGTTCATATATGTGAAAAGCTGAAATTGGAGTGATACAAGTGAAAAGAATAATTTTTGAACCAAATTGAGGCTTTACGTGCAAGATATAACATCAAGGTGTGATTCCTCGAGAGTTCGGGGTGAGAAGACCAATGGAAGCAAGTTTGAGGACTAAATGTCATTGTTGGGGAATTTAAAAGAGATTATCTGCGTCGTGTTTAAAAAGAGTGTGGACCTCTATGAAGTGTTTAAGAAGTTTAGGGATATGTTCAAATAAAGAAAAAACTGAAAAGGACCATTGTCGCAAAAAAAGTCAAAATAGAGACCGAATCGCTCCTATCGGAAGTAGGCCACTGGTAGGCCGCGGCAAGCAAACCCGAGCTGTCTCAAAATTCTGCTGGCTGCCGGTAGGCCGCGGGCTATCTCAAAATTCTACTGGCCGCGGCAAGCAAGCTGTGGGTGGTATCAGAAAAAAGACACCTACACTTTTCGGCCCGTTTTTTATACAATCGTGGGTTTTAAGGCCTTTCTAACTATAAAAGGACAAAAACCCATCTAGAAAAAAGAACTTAGGATAGAAAAGGCTTGGGAACAAGAGGGGCTTGGAAATTGAGGCTAGAGGTCTTGAGAGATTGAAGAACGGAGTTCATCTTTAATGCAAACGTTTTTTCATTATTTTTCATCTTTTCTTTGCAAAATTCTGATCATGTATTCAAACTTTATAAATGCTTAGGTCATGATATTCTTTACTATGTTGAAATAATTTTTCTTGTTGAGACATTCAATAAAGCAATAGATATATTTTAATTGTGTTCATTCCATTCATAACTCTAATTATTATTACGTCTTATTTTCTATCGTGCTCTTTATTTGTCATTTTACTAGCCTGATCAACTTTTAATTGTGTTTGTGAATTCGTGAGGAGACGGGGAGGTAAATCACCAATTTAGCACTTCAATAGGAAACACGAGTTACATAGAAGATAGATATATACTTCATAGTTTGTGTAATCACATAAATGGCTTCTCGTTAATTAATGTACTCAGTTAGGTTGAAATTCACAAAGAGATATAGCGAGTTTACTTAGTTTGGTAGATTTGAATTTGCTCGAAAGAGGTTTTCAATTAAATTTGTGAAACTGATTATGAGTACGTAATGGTAAATTGTCATGAGGGGGATTGCATAGTTAGAACGTCTGTTTATTGTAGATTCGTGAGTTTCAACGCCTTCATTCATATATTTCCTATCATGTAAATTGAGTTGCTTTTTAGATTAAAGTAGATAAAGTATTTAAATTTTAGTTTAAACATTATCGTTCTTTTAAAAACTTTTAAATTTCCTTGTTTAATAAGTTTAAAATTATCTTAAGTGAAGTAGGTAACATCTTTTCCTGTGTAATCGATATTCGGGACTCATCTAGTCATGTATTACTTAAACGGTATCACGCACTTGCGATTTTGCCTATCAATACTCAAACATTTTACTACAAATATCTAGTGGTGATTTGTGATTCGCATATCAATTCGTAATTCTAGACAATGCAACTGATATATTGTACTTTATTTATGACGTGATGTTTAAAAACAAACTTACACGATTGTCATTAAAATTCTGATACAAATGTACGCTGTAACTCTAATGATTGTCATTAAAAAATCATATTACTTTCTTAAAGATTATATTTATTATTTACTATACTAAAATAACAATGTGATATTAAAGATATTTGCATAAAATGAAGCATTACCCAGTTAAAAAGGAATGTGGGGAAACGAGGTATTATCCAATTGAAAGAGATATATGCTGAATGTACTTTCTTATACGAGTAAGAAAATTTTTATCTGAATCAAGCGAATACGTGTATGTGCATTGCATGCCCATTACATGTCATTAGACTGTTAACTAATAATATGAAATAAGTTAAATGATTTAAAAGTAAAATATAGTAAAACATTAATCGAATACATAAACGAGTAACTATTAATATGTTATTAATAAAATATTAATTTAACACGTAAAGTACTAAATAAAAAATATATATTTACTGATTTTATTATGCAAATCTAATGACATGTATCTATACAACGCATGGGTGAAGCTTCTTTTGATTTCACCGTTGGCAATGCAGACGTGTGCTCTTCCGATCTCATTGGTGTTGTATGATATTTTTAGGTATCTTGGTAAGATATTTTTATGTATCTTGATATCCTGTATTTTAAGAGGCTTCGTTTGTTGTATTTAGTGATATTTATACTTTATTTTCATTTTCAGCTTTTCGTCTAAGGTAAGCACGAGTAAAATATAAAATATGATATTATTTACTTTTATAATACTACAATGAAATCATGCATAAATACATACATGAATAAAATATATTGTGTCAGGTGAATTTTTTGGGGTTTTTTTATGAGCTCAATCTAATTAGCTACATTATCTTTCAATATTCTTGTTGGCTGTCTTCACAACCTAAATTCTGCTATCAAAATTTATTGTTAAGGTGAATTATATGGATATCTTTCATTTTATTAATTATCCGATATATTTTTTTGTTTCCGTTGTCACCAAGGAAAAAATAAACATAAATTACGATAACATTAATTGCATTGAGTGTCACTGGATTTTTATAACATTAATTGTATCGAGTATCACTGGATTTTTACCTTACTTACAAATAGATAAACGATATTTAGCTGTCAATAATTAGATCAAGAACTTTAATTTAATACGAATTATGTCTTTCCATTTTAAGTATAAGTAATTATATCACTAAAGTTATACATAATTACAATAAGTTCACTTTGTTAAGGCTACATTATTACCTTATCATCATAAAATCATAGCATGAAATAATAAGAAAATGATTACTCTAAATGACACATTTTGGTGAAAAGCCAAAGTAGAAAAATAATTTTAGGGTTCATAAAGCATTTAATATCTATTTTGACATATAATATTAAATAAATTTTAATCGATTGCTATACATCACGGAGATGGTTATGCTATCATTTCATCAAATTCTAACAACAAATTCTACTGAAAATCTTGACAAATCTGGATTCTTGAATGCGATACGATAATTTAGAATTTTAGGCATACGCCAAAGTTAAAGATCAATATTCCTGGTATATTGCTATAGAATATTTATTATTCGACTACATTGTGTATTGGTACAAGATGTATAATCTCAAGACATAGAGATAACATCATTTGGGCAAAAATTTTATCTGAATCAGATACAGGTGATAATTTTTTTTTAATTATAAGAAAGACTCTGATACTATTTGATCAAATACTTCATTTTACAATACAAATTAGATTTTTAAATGTCATAGTTTTTACATTTTTTATAACATCAAGTATCTAAATTTTTTAAAACTACTTTTGATGTATAACTTTTTTACTAGATTTTATGCACGGGTGAAAAATCTAGTTTGTTTTAAATAATTGCTACAAATACCAAAATATTTACAATCGAGAATATTTTTCCAATTTCTTACAAATATAACAACTTACATATAAAAATTTCTATTCTTTCTGAGTCACGATTTTGGGGCTCAATTGTCTGGCAATGCAAGTGAGGAATGAGGGGTATGAAAAAAAATCGAGAACGAGTGAAATGGCTTGGAACCGGACCGAACGGGCAAGTCCCGGTCCTGACATTAGGCCAAAATAACTAGTTGCCTAAACCGGTCCGGTCTGGTCCATGTTTTCTTTTAAAAACCTGAAAAAGGGGTCAAAAACCGGTTAACCATTTTTTTTTTTTTTTGATATATGTAATGAAAACTTTGTTCCTTCTTCAGTTCTCGAATCAAGATTCAAGACCAACGTTTCGATGACGTAATTGCATTTCACGGTACCAAACCCAACGACCAGTACCCATTTTCATTCTTCAATTTTCAGCCGCCGACTTCCATCGCCCGGCGGAACCCTAACTCACTTCAATGTCCAGATGCCCCAAGCTGCCAGAAAGGACCCCTAACCCGCCAAATCTCCATCGCCAAGCAGAGTTCGCGTTGGATGTTTGTTGCCTCTTCCTCAAGCTTTGGAATTTGGGCCTCCGTCTCCGGTGCTCGATTGCTCAATCCTACTACTCCAATCTCTCATTTGTAGCTGTAAGTAATTGCTTCAAAGTTCAAATTTTAGATTTGTATAATTCTATTCGTCCCTTATAATCTTGTCTTTAATTGAGATTGATGTTTTAGTTAGAACTTAAAACTTAGAAGCTGAAGAGTTTGGTTGAGAGGTGAGCTAACCATTTTTTTGCTTAAAACTAAGAAGCTGAAGATTTTGGTTGATAGGTGAGCTAACCATCTTTTTATCTCTGCTTATTGAAGTTAGAATTTGGGGGGTTTTCAAGTACTTCTGATTTTTGAGTATATCGTGACTGGACTGAAAATTTCTTAGATTTTGGGAGTTGTGGTTCTGATTTTTGAGGCAAGTTTTCTACCTTTGTGGTTATGATTTTTTTTTCTTTGGTGTTGTTCTTTTGAATTATAATGGATTATTTTTAATCGAACTTGAGAATTGAAGTTCTTGAAAATTCCCGATATTCTTTTGACGTGTGCTCTTCCGATCTTTTTCTATTCGATTTTGCTTGATCGTTAAGAGTTATTATTTGAACTGAATCAATTGTGTTTTATGTGGCACTGAATGCGATGCTTCTTTTAATCCTTGGCTCATCGGTTCTTATGGGGATTTTTTACTTTCATTGGTTAATATCTATTGTATGTGCTTATTTTTATTTATAGGCTAAATTTATATGTGCTTATTAGTTATTATATGTGTTTTTACGTTGCTAAAGCTTTAGAAATTTTTTTTCACAAGTTAAAAAAAAAAACCAAATTAATTACCCGAGCTCGAACTGTAATCGAAACTGTTTGAGCTTATCATTTTTTGGACCAGGATCGAATTGAAAATGTTTGGTTCAATCTTAGTCCTTCAACAACCCGACACTAAACCCGTTTGCACATGCTTATGAGGAATCATAAGAATAATAAGGTAAATTTCACGAAAGGTCCCAAATCTTTACAAAAAGTAACAATTTCATTCTTATTTTTTTTTTAAAAATGTAGGTCATCAACCTTTCAAAAATAAGTATAAAATGTCTCTAAATTTTTTTTTTGCCAATTTTCGTTGCTCACTTTTCTTATAAAGACAAATTTGTCATTTATTTAAATTTATCAAATAAGGACACAAATTTTAATTATTTATTTTGACCTCTTATCGATTTCTCTTTCATATTTATATATATTCATCTGTATATTGTTTTCTCTTCCACTCAATTAACACAAGCTATATATACACATTGATTAATATATTATCTTTTTCATTCACTTACCTAACACCAACACCACTCGTGTCATAGTCACTTTAAGCAATGAACTCTTAAAAATTTAAATATAAATAAGCAATGCTAATTAAGATATAATTGATATTCAAATCATAAAAATTAAACGATTAAAAATGTATAAATTTTTTTTGTAAAAAAGATTGAAGGTTTAAATTATTGGTAAATTTAAAAAGATAGAATCCTTTTGTTTCCACTACAACCTTCTCATTCCAAAATTTTCATCTACATATAATTAAAAATAGGCGATAAATCTCCTTTTATTATTGTTAAATGTAACTTAAATGGAGGCTTTATCCTTCCCCACTCTAAAAAAATAGTGAAGGAAATATTGGAGATACTTGGTGAAAGTTTAGAGTGATTAATCAGAAAAAGAAGAATTCTTTTATTTAAATCTTTTAGATTTTTAAAAGGTTTTTTTACTAATTTCCTTCTAGTCCATATAACAAGGGTAAAATAGTCATTTTGTAAGTGTATAAATGCGAAAATAGGTAGAAATTACCCATAATGATCTTTTATGCTTATTTTTAAAAGACTGGGAGACTTACATGCTTGAAAAAGGTTGGAGGTGGAATTATTACTTTTTACAAAGGATGGGAACTTCTTGTGAAATTTACTTATAATAATATACTAAATAATTTCAAAAAGAGTCTATTTGCTTTGCTCCAATTAATAATAATGCTAAAGGGGTGTTTGATTCTCTTAATGAAAACACATTATAATTTCACGTACCACTAATTTGATAACGACTCATTTATAACAACAAATTTCAAACTTATAATCATTCGTTTCCCATCGTTATGATTTCTCATTATAATTTAATTTGAATAAATAGATTTAAACAGCCACTAAATGAGCCTTCCTTTTTGTTTGTTGCTCATCCCAATGCTACCCCCTTTCCATTATTTTTCTAGTGTAACCTAAAATTAGTTAAATGTATAACTCTGTTAAATCGGCTAAGTTCCAAAGTTAGAAAACATTATTATTATTATGGTTATTAATTAAAGTTGTTTAACGGAAGTAGTATCTGTAGAATTTCTATAAGTAACACCGTCTCTAGTCATCCTACAGTGGAAAGGAACAGCTTGTTCTCCCATTCTGTAGTAATAGTTTGTAGTTTCCCAGCCATGAAGGTAATATAGAAATTTTCTTTCAGTTGCGGGTGACAGTGTACACAAACACATATGAGATTTAGGAAAAATATTAACACAATGTTTAGATACCATTTAAAAATACCTTGAATTTAGTAATTAATTTAAATTTTAACTTTTAGACACATGGCAACACCACATTTAACTACATATTTGATTTGATTTAAACAGATCGGAAGAGCATTTTAATCATTACTTCTACATGGCACAATTACATTTCAACATTTATACAAAATTTAAATTTTAAATCTATTTAAAAACTCAGCCATTTTTAAATCCTTACCAAACAAACCTTAATAATAATTCTTTTCCTTTTTCCCTCTGTTCTTGATATTTTAAATTTAGAAATAATAAATATCAATGTTCCACTGTAACTTTCTCTATTTGGTTGTGGGTGACAGACCTTTGCTCCGGCCTCATAGATGGTGAAAGTAGTCCCTATCCACCGATCAAAAGTTGAAAAAGCATACGAAATTCCCAATCACTTTTGTCTTTTTTGCCAGCAATGCGGCGGTGGACTAACGTTGTTCCCTCCAACAAAAAAATTATATTAATTTTTTTTTTTCCGACAGTGCTCTGAAAACGCTGATTATGGAACCGTGTGAACCGCAGCGGGAAGAACTCTTCTTCCACCCCCACAATATGAACAAAGACTTTGTTTAGAAACTATTTATAAATTAGTGAATATATAAATAGATTTAAATTTTAAATTTTATATAAGTATCGAGATTTGATTGTGTTATATAGAGGTAATGATTAAAATGATGTAAGAGTTAAGTTAAATCAAATATATAGTTAAATGTGGTGTTGTCATGTATATATCTAAAAGTTAAAATTTAAGTTGATTGATAAATTCGAGGTATTTATAAATGGTTACCAAGTATAGTGAAAAATGTCGATTCATTGCCTTTAGGTATAGCTCAACCGGTTGAACAATCAGCGTAAAGACTTGCTTCCAGCGGCAGGGTAGGGAGTTCGAAACCCATTGAAAGCATTTGGAAGGTTTATTTGCATATCATTGCTAAGTGTTAGAGGTGTGACAGTAAGCTCCTTTGTGCGCAGAAGTGTACAGTCTTGTGAAGGAAATCAGAGACCAGTTGAGGCATATATCGAGATTTACCTCTTCTTGAGTTCTAGGAACAAGAGTCCTGGAGGCTCAGGATTAGTTTGGCTCAAGCTGAAATATCTGGTACTAATCAACAAAAAAATGTCGACCCACATATCATTATTTTATTTTATTGAACTTCTACGAGACTGATATTATTCATTTTTTGGCTCGATCATTGAACTAATTGGCTAATTTCTTGATGACATACTGAGATATGACAGAGATATTAGACATATATTTTCCTTTGATATGAACACAATGTATACATTCGACATGTATTAGTTGGGGGCGAATGTTATTTTATAAACCAAATGGTGGTTTCATACTATCATGCATTTGAAGGTAAGTGATTAAATCATACAAGCTCCATACGTGTTACCTGATACCCATTTAAAGATAACTATTTGTACCAAAAAATCTCAAATAACCAAATAATTGAGCATTATGCTGAATTATTATTTTTCACTGATAGTATGTTAACATTCTTTCTAAACATAATATAAGAGTATATAATAGTCATTTTAGAGCTTTTTTGCAGTTCATTATTTCTCTTCATTATAAATTTACCTACCACTGATTTGACTATTGATTTAACAACTACTCAATAATTACCACCCATTTCAAATTTCAATTAAGCCCTTGTTTGATACTCTTTAACAAAACACGTTATAATCTCATTTACCACTGATTTGACAACTACTCATTTATAACCACAAATTTCAAACTTCTAGAAATCTACACCACTCATTTCACCTCTTTATAATTTCTCTTTATAAATCAACTACCATAAATTGAATCAAACATCCCCTAAATTTCTACCACTCATTTTAACTCATTATAATTTTCTATTATAAATCTGATCTCATAATGAGAATCAAACACGACGAAGGGGCCTTCTCATCATTAAACTAACATTGTGCTAAAGTTAATACCATGAGAGTTTATGCATAATAATACAAAAAGAGACTTATCATAGTATTTAAGTACTACAAATAATATATATTTAGATATCAGATGTTCCCTTGAAAGTTATAGAAAACAATAGACCGTTTAAAGAATGTCTATTTGTATATAATTTTCTTGCAAATTTGTCTATACAAAATGACTTGATATTATCATGATAATTTATTTTAAGACGTGACATCATTATGATAATTTATTTTAAGTGATGTGATATGCAGTAAAAACAGAATGCTAATGTGTATTGTGTAAAGAAAGCCTGTAATCTCTTCTATGCAGGTATGATCGCTCGGCGATAAAGGAAGACTGGGCTGGGGGTAATGATAAAATAAAAGATAAAAGCAAATAAGAAATAGTAAAAATAGAAAATAGTTGGCAGGAAGGAATCTTGGATAAAAGGACAATTGCACTGTCTTTTCCCTCAGCTCTCACTCACACTGATTTCCTCTGCTCACTGCTTTCTTCATTGAGAGAGAAACAGAGATATAGAGAGAGAAAGTAAAGCTTTTGCCATTAAAGATGGTTTGGAGCTCAACAGGATTCGGATGGGCTTCTATATTTGTTCGGCTTCTACTCATTCATTCTGCTACTGCATTGGTTGACGATGGTATGTTCTATCTGTCTCTCTACTTATTTTCCATTTTCACTTTTAATTAGATCAGATAAAAACACTTTAAAAAGTCACTCATCCAGGGGAAAAAAACTGAAATCTCCATTTATTTATTAAAGTGATCACTGAAAGTATTCGTGTGAGTTTTGTCAAATTCTATGGAATTTCAAAGGGGCAATTTATGGATTTTCAGAGTATTAAAATTAGAGACTGGGGAATAATTATAGTTCTCACGCGTTCTACTTTCTTCGCCCACTGGTCATTAAGGCTTGTTCGATCTTCTTTATCTAAATACATTATAATTTCACTTACTACTTATTTAATTACTGATTTGACAACAACTCATTTATAATCACCGATTTCAAACTTTTGTTAAATTTACACCACTCATTTCACCTCTTTATGATTTCTCTTTATAAATCAGCAACTATAAATTAAATCAAATAGACACTAAGTATTCCTTTGAGGGAAACTATTTTTATTCTTACTCTGAAGAACATTCATTGTGTTAGTTGAACAAAGCAATATATAAAAATTTAAACAAAACTGACACATAGGATCGTTTTTGTATCACATCACATCACATTTTTATCACTAATTATCACATGGGCCATATATCTATTTTATCACATTTTTTGTCTACTCATTTGTCTAAATAGAATTTTTCAAATTCGTTCTTCATTTTATTGTATAATGGTCCCAAAGCTACTAATATTATTATGGTAGTTGTATTTTGGATTAGTACAATGATTCCTGCTTTATGCTTAGCAGGTATTGATGTAGATTTTACAAATTTTAATGATTCTGGTAGGTTTGGCAACCAGTTATAATGATCTTTCCTTTTAAAAATGATTTTATTGGTTGAAAAAAAGTTAAAAAATTGTTGTTTTATTTGATGAAATGAAAGGATGGACTGCTTAATTGTTAGTTCAATTAAAATTGATTGCCTTGCCCCGTTTTGTCCCTTTTAAGTGCATTACTAAAAAGTCTTGTCCATCTTTGTTAAATATAGGCTGAAATAAAACAAAAACAAAGAAATAATTGCAAAAAATGCATAAATTTTTTATTTGTCAAATAGCACTTTCTTTAATAATTATTATTAAATCAGAACATCTTTCAACAGTGAACAAAAATACCTCAAAATTGGCCATTAATATGTGCATGTTCAATGACTCATTCTATTTAAAATCAGAGTTTAGTTAATTAAACAAATTATAACATCCACATTTAACGGGACTCTATATATAAAGTTCTATTACTCATTCTCAAAAATTCTAATTATTTACTTTTGAAAAAATAATTTTTTATTTCTCCACTACCTTTATTGCCATGCATGGTTTTCGTGAACCATACTTATATGAAAAACTTACGTGATATTTCACACGATTATATTTAAAGCTATATTCTGTTTTGAATACATCACATTATTTTAAAATTAATTACAATTTCCTTGCAATAAAAAAGAGTATCAACACCATATCCATTGCGGATCCAGATCTGCTGCCCCTAAATCCTGTCTCGCTCGCTGTCCTCCTAATTAAATCCTTAAACGTGTTTAATTAATTAATTAATTAATATTTGATTAACTAAGAAAATGCTGACTTGTAAATTAAATAAACACGTGTAAGGCTTTTATTGGACGGACAGCAAGCGAGACAGGGTTTGGGGACAGCAGATCCGGACTCATCCATTGCCTTTCCCCGGTCGTACAAAACTCCACCAAGAGCGTCCTTTATTTTATTTGTGAGTGTATCCATTGAGGACCGGTTAATGTTTGGAATGAAAATTACCTTTTAAAAAAAAAAGGGAAAAACTCAACACCATATCCATTGCCTTTCCCCAAAGGCACAAAATCCCACCAAGAGCATCAAGCACTACTACTTCACGGCCAATGCTCCCCAACAATATGGAATGCCTTAAGCAAATGTTAGCGTCCTTATATTTGGCTTTTCGTATAATAAAATCCATATCTATCTAATTATAATTGGTGGGATACCTTTTTCTTTTCTCTGTGCACTGCTTTTTCACTGCTTTTTCATAATCAAATCGAAGTTTTGATTCTTTAGATCTTGTTAAAAGGACAAAGTAAAAGATGTATTAAGAAAAGGAGGGCAGAGCGGGAAATTTTCGGAGTGGGGGCTAAACACTTCTTCTTGAACTTGCCGAAAGTTGCGACGGGATGGGTTCCTTCTTGTCTCGTTGCTGTATTTCTTGTCCGCCCGTCAATCTGCATTTTCATGTGAGAAAATTTTCTATGTGCGTCCGCGGGAAAATTTATTGGGCCCCCCAGCCTCTAGGATTTGGACAAATAAGGGGCTGTTTGTTTCCTTTTATAACAAGAATTTATTATAATTTCGTCACATCAAATAATAATTTCTTACTTTTCTAACAAAATTTAACCAATCACATTTCACAAAAATTTAAATTTCAAAATCTATTATAACATATTTTAATTATAACACAAAGCAAAGGGACTCTAAGTCAAAAAGTACAAATTATGGCAGTCTCTGGATATTTCACCAATGGGAAGAAAACTGGATCACCTTTTCAGATTGAATAGTTAAAATCTACTTGTTTTTTGTTACTTTTAAAGATTTTTAAATGTACAAATATAAATGACAATTAAAAAAAAAAATATATATATATATATATATATAAATGGCAACCTACATGATAATTCAAGTTGAAACATTGCCTGATAGCTCGCGTTATTAAAGTTGTATGACAATATACCTAAAATTATCTCTTGTTAGATGCAATCACACTATATGCATATATGATGAGAGATTATTAGAAAAATCTATAAATAGTTAGTCTCTGTATATCGGGCTCAAATAGTTGTCCCACCATGTATTTGGCTAGCTTACTCTTGTGTAAATTTTCTTAATGATCTCTTACATGTGTGCGTGTGACGTGATGTATCTAGCGAGAGATCGGGACGGGACGATTATTGTATTAATCAATATATGACAAAAATAGGTATGAAGAACCAAATCTAGATGAAAAAATTAAAATATGATAACCTAAATGATAGTTGAGTCAAAGTATAATGACCGGGCATGGAATTAATATAAATCTTGAAACGCTGGTAATAATTTTCACTGGTTGCTAACATTTATGCAGGTTTACTCGCCAATGGCGATTTTGAGGCCGCTCCACCGGGAGGATTCACCTCCGACGTCGGATTTTCCGAGGGCGGCGCAACAATTCCAAGCTGGAAATCCAACGGCACAGTCGAGTTAGTGGAATCTGGCCAAAAGCAGGGCGGAATGATCCTCATCGTACCGCAGGGCGCACATGCTGTTCGGCTAGGTAACGACGCCGAAGTCAGCCAAGAAATTGCCGTCGAGAAGGGTTCAATTTACTCAATCACATTCAGCGCGGCTCGCACTTGCGCCCAATTGGAGTCGCTCAATGTGTCGGTTCCGCCTGCTTCGCAGACCATTGATTTGCAGACTCTGTACAGCGTGCAGGGGTGGGATTCTTACGCGTGGGCCTTTCAGGCTGAGGAGGATAATGTGAACTTGGTGTTTAGGAATCCGGGTATGGAGGATGACCCGACTTGTGGACCCATCATTGACAATATCGCTATAAAGAAACTTTTTGTACCGGACAAATCTAAAGGTACCGGTAATTTTTTGCTTCTTTAGATCCGTTTGGTTAAGTTTATAAAGTGAATTTATAAAAATAATTTATAAAGAGTAAAATAAGTGGTGAAGATTTAATTAAAATTTAAAATGTGTAGTGATTATCGAGTAGTTGCCAAATCAATTGTATGTGAGTTTATAAATTAAAAAAATAAAACAAAACAAACTGGCTCTTAACTTTACAATTCGTGCAGATGTTTACTGCCCTCTGCAGTTCATTGTTCAATGAAATAATGTGATAGTTTGATCGTGAACTAAAAGGGAAAGGTATTCGTGGCGCCCAATTCTTTGACATTAACAGAACTGCAATGGAGGATGAATCTTGGAAGTATTTGGTCGTGGCTTTTGCTTAGTTGCTTAGACCATTTTTGGAAAATATTCTCTTTTGAGCACTCACGGTTCAATGAATCTTGTTGAGTTAGATCTCAAACATATAGAAGTGAAAACAGGTATATGTAGGACCCTAGTTGGTGTTATCAACAATAACACTAACAGGTACTGGAAATAATGAATTTGGAAGCATTGGATGCTGCATGTTTTCTTTAAGCTTATTAAAGTACGAAAACGTAATTGAAAGGGAATTACACAGGGCCTGCATGTGAATGAATTTTTCCATAGACCCACAAGAGAAAAGGACTGGATTCCTCTAAAATGTTAAGCATGTCACTGGAAAGTTAATTGTTGATTTTGTCATGCTAACCATTTGTTATGTTTTTCGACATGTTCAGATAATGCAGTTGTTAATGGTGATTTTGAAGAAGGCCCTTGGATGTTTAGAAATGCTTCACTTGGTGTTTTACTTCCCACCAACCTGGATGAAGAGACATCTTCACTGCCCGGCTGGATAGTTGAATCAAACAGAGCAGTCCGCTACATCGACTCTTACCATTTCTCTGTTCCAGGAAGCAAACGCGCAGTTGAGTTGCTTTCCGGCAAGGAAGGTATTATCTCCCAAATGGTTGAAACCAAGACTAATAAGCCATACGGATTGACTTTTTCATTAGGCCATGCTGGGGATTCCTGCAAGCAGCCACTAGCCATCATGGCCTTTGCTGGTGATCAAGCTCAAAACATCCATTACACTCCGAATTCCAACTCCACATTCCAGACAGCGAATCTCAACTTCACAGCCAAGGCCGAGAGGACACGTGTTGCCTTCTACAGTGTTTATTACAACACAAGAACTGATGACATGAGCTCTTTGTGTGGACCAGTTGTAGATGATGTGAGAGTATACCAATCAGGGTGTAATGGTATTGTCCCAGTATTTTTCGGGTTGATTATAGTTTTGGCCTTCCTGCTTGTGTAGATTTAAGGTTGTGGTCTGGCTCAGCTATAAGGTTTCTTTGTGTTCATGGTACGGTTGGGTGAGTGTTGGTAACCTAACTCCCCGGTATGAAGTCCATGTAAGGTGCTTTGATTTACTTTAATGGTAATCTTGGACGAAGTTAAAGCTCAGGTTTAGTCCCTTTTCTATTTTTCTTCCCCTGTTTTATTTTATTTTATTTTATTATTTTTCTAATTTTCTGCAGTTTATCACCGGGAGGATCCTGTGTAGTAGTATCATTTTTCTAATTGACCGCTCTTGGATAATGTGTAGAATGGAACTCAGATAATAAACAAATAAAACAGAACTGGTACAGACGTGCGAAGGGTTGTGCTGCATGAGTTTACAAGTTGAATTCCAAGGTCTTCATTTTCGTTGTCAATAATATTTGGAGGAAAATATTAAGCACTGTTGGCTTATGGCCCCACCCCTCTTGCAGCGGGAATATCCAGCAATTGGTGCTTGAAAAACTTCCATATATTTCGATCATACTTTCTGGATTTGTCTTTTTTTTATATTTTATTTTCTAAGTAGAAGTTGTCAAATTAATTAAGGGTTCGTTTGGTTTGTGTTATAATTGAATTGTGTTATAATAGATTTTGAAATTTAAATTTTTGTGAAATGTGATTGGTTAAATTTTGTTGGAAAAGTAAAAAGTTGTGATTTGATGTGACGGAATTATAATATATTCATGTTATAACACAAAACAAATGAGCCCTAAAATTATTTTTAGTTGGACTGATATGTATGTACATATAAATGTCAACAATTCATGTTCTCGGTTGTCCTAAAAAAAAAAAATCACGTTCTCTAAATTTAGTTTTATTTCATAATAATAGAAATAATTTTCTAACAAAAGTTTTTGTTGATAACATTTCATAAATTGATTATTTCTAAATGATATTTAACAATTGTTAAACTAACAACTGGACTCCGTGTTTGTAGTCTGATTAGGGAAATGATA
>CAVNYN010239044.1:0-22284 GCA_963692815.1 Nyctanthes arbor-tristis | reverse complement strand
CTTCCGATCTGCCGTCCCTCACGGCCCTGCCCGCACGTCCCCTGCCGTGCGGCACCGGTCCTCCCGGTCTTTGCTCGGCCATGCCCGCGTGCCATCTCCCATGCCGTCCCGCACCTCCTGTGCGCCTCGGTCATGCCCGCGTGCTGCCGTTCTAATGGCCGACCCTCTCGGCCATGAGCGCACGTTGCCCCTCGTGCGTGTCTTCTACGCCGGCGCCCTCTTCGGCCTTGCTCGTGTGCTCCCATCTCTGCCCTCTCGTGCACCCCTCGTGCGCCTCGGCCTTGCCCACGAGCAGCCTCGCCCGACGTGTCACAAGCGGGGCGTGACACTTTGCACCCCCTAGGGCTAGGAGGGGTGGTTGTAGCAGCGGAGTCTTCTCATACGAAGCAATTGTGGTTCTTGTTTCCATGTTTATAGATTTAAGAATAAGGCAGCTCATAGTGTCGCGGCTTACGTTTTCTACTTCTCCATGTAATTTGTATTGGACAGATGATCTCCCTTTTCCTCTTTTGTCTTTAGTTTGAGAGGGAGATTGATATTTAGTAACAAAAATTACAGAGCATTCCACTTCAAAAATAAAAATTTTTGTGTTTTCTTATCTATCCTATTACTTTTAGATCAACAAATATCAACTATATTACAACTTGTCCCGTGTCATTTACCTTATCAAACATATATAGTTTAATACATCCACATATATTTGTTATTTAACGACCCTTTACTGTCCCATCCACTAATGTGGAAGTAGGCCCGACAACTGATATCTAGTAATAGATTTTTTTTTTATTCATTATTATACATAGAAAGTGATCTTAATAGATCATGCCATTCAACAGGTAATTGAGAACTTTTACATGCATATCTAATATGTGTGTACATTAGACAAAAGTTGCCTCTCAAAAATACAAAATATAAACGACATCAAGTGAAGGCATCCAAAGATAAATACTCAAAATGAATGCTTCCACGTATGGTATGAGTGAACAAAAGTCGGGTGAAATTCATTAAATGCAATGCGGGCACCGCCCTCCCACCGGTTAAGGTCCTACCTACAGCACTGAAAGATCAACATTAGCCTGCCACAATTTCAAAACAGATAAACTGGCCTAATAATAATAATATTCAACAAGAAAACCAATCTTGAAGTCAAGAAAGAAAATGGGCATAGTCGAAGAAGCTCACAACGTCAGAATCTTAGGCTCCGGCGACACGACAATAGTCCTCGGCCATGGATTTGGCACTGATCAGTCAGTCTGGAAGCATTTGGTGCCTCATCTCGTCGATGAATACAGAGTTTTATTGTATGATAACATGGGCTCTGGCCCTACTAATCCAGATTACTTTGATTTCGAAAGATATGCCAATCTTGAAGGCTATGCGTACGATTTGCTTGCTATTCTTGAAGAATTTCAGATCGATAAATGCATATATGTTGGCCATTCTCTTTCATCCATGACCGGTGTCGTCGCCTCCATCTTTCGCCCTGATCTTTTCCATAAAATCATCACAATTTCAGCTTCTCCAAGGTGAGTAATTCAATTAGCTTTCTCTGTTCGTTTATAATCACTGGCTTGGCTCGCTAATTAATCACAAATTGAATAGGTTTATAAACGCTGAAGATTACTACGGAGGATTCGAACAAGAAGACATTGATCAGCTATGCAAGGCTATTGAATCGAACTACAAGTCGTGGTGCTCTGGTTTTGCCCCACTTGTGGTGGGTGGAGACATGGATTCGGTGGCGGTCCAAGAATTCAGCAGGACCCTTTTCAACATGAGACCAGACATAGCGTTGAGCGTTTTCCGGACAATATTTACATTCGACCTCAGGCATTTTCTGGCACGAGTCACTGTCCCTGTTCATATAATCCAAAGCTCCAAAGACTTGGCCGTGCCCGTGGGGGTGGCCGAGTATCTCCACCAGAATCTTGGCGGTAAGTCCATCGTCGAAATTGTGTCCACTGAAGGCCACTTGCCGCACTTAAGCGCACCGGAAATCACTATCCCGGTGCTTATCAGACATATTAAGCACGATATAATGGATGGCGCTGTTTAAACCTTGAGCGTCTACTACTACCACACGTCCACCCTATTCTGTGAGGTTGGTTTGGTTATGGTTAGTTCTAGAAGACTAGAACAGAACATAACAGAACAGAACTCCCTTTTGTTTGTTCGTTAGTCTATGCATCTTTTGTGTTACGATCTCCCTTTTGTTTGTTTGATTTACTTCACGTGTAATTTGTAAAGTTGTTTGCTCGTGTTCATCCCAATTGTAAGAAATATAATTATAATGGGACAGGCACGCTGTTTTACATGCTACAACAATTCAGTGAAAGTCATGTCAGTGAGTGATTTGTCTGTCTAATGAGTTTAGGTTACTTTGAAATTTGTTTGTCTATCACATGAATGGAGCAACTGTTTTATGAGACTGATATTTTAAAGATTATTATCGGGACATACCTATTATAAGTTAAAAGAATCCCAATACACACACACACACACACACATATATATATATTGTGATCATTTAATGAAAGTCGTTATTTTAGTGAGGATCCGTTTGTATAACGAGTTGAGGTCATTTTGAATATCTGTGTTTTTCTTCAATTTAAATGTTAAAGATGGTCTTCAGTTTTTTTGTGTGCTTGCGAGGAGATGTTTTGTATCCCAATTCACATGGATGTGCAGTTGTTTCACCATAATGCAAAAACATCATAAAGTCAAGTCGAGCTCTTTTATCGAGCCAATAAAAAAAAGTACAGGGACCGGATTTGACTCTATAAAATTCACTAGAATTCACTGCAAAAAGATCCCAATTTGTGGTCGATGGAGATTGTACGCGTAAGGCTGCTGTTGTGAATTTGCGGCGTTAAAAATCGCACTATGTTTTATGCTAGTGACATTTCGTTGATTAGGATTTTAAGGACTGCCAGCTGCGTGTTAATTTTGCAGAATGGTCACGGAAGTTCAACTAAGAATATAAATTGGAATTTATATTTTTATTTGAACGTTTCCTTTGGCATCATTCAGATGGAATAATGCTATTTATTTAGATTAGAGACCGATCTCTAGTTTAGTTGTCATTTACTTATTGGTTGTTTAATAAATCAATTCTCTCATGTATTTATGCATCTCCACACATCCCTAATATAATAATGGCAACTAAATTAGAGACCGATCTCTACTCTAGATGAATAGCATTACTCTTCAAACATATTCTTCAGTAGGAGAACAACAAAAATATTTGTGAAGCTGGATTCTGGTTTTTGGAGGGCATGGATCTAACGGGTGGCAGGAATGTGCTAATCTGTTGCCACATATTTTCTTCTTATTTCTACATGTGATGTAATATAAGCCATTTGGTAAACTGGTGTATTAACGTGATATATGAGTGGGATGTAAATATGATGTTTAAATGGTGAATTTACAGGTTCAGCTTTCAAAACAAAATTCCGAAGTATCATGCAACTTTTACCTTAAAAACTTTATTACGAGAGTCATTAGATTGTGATGTGATTTTTAAGTGAAGTGGTATATGAGAAAATAATATCTTACCAAATGTGATTGTGTGAAAATTGTAGTATTTGTATGACAGCACCATAAAGTGTCATATATATATATATATGGTTTTATATAGCATGATTTGTTTTGTGCATTTGTGTAGCGTGATTTATTTTGGAAAGTCGTTTTGCATCCATCTCCCATAATTGAACAAAGTCAACAAACCCGCGTTGAAGATTTATGACCTCACCAGACAGGTCCATCAGCAATCTCTGTCCACACAAATTGGGAGCCAGATACAAGAATTACACCACCCCCCAAAACAAAAAATAATAATAATAAATAAATGAACACAATTGGAGGACTTAGAATTTCGATTTCAATCCCAGTAATACGTGCTCTTTATTACTGTCCATTTGAGCTGTCAACCTTTGTCTTCATGATCCACGAATTAGTAAAATAAAAAAAAAATAATAATAGTAATAAAATAGAATTTATCTCCCATTCCATTTAAAAAGTTTTTACCAGCAAGTTCAAAGAATTATCGAACTATTCAAAAGGAAGCTGAAATTTCATCTAGATATATAAAATAAAATAAACAAGTAGACTAACCTGTACTATAAAATCTCTTATATTTTTCATGTCAAGCAGACCACAATTTACAATATACCATTAGAGACACTCAAGATGAATTTCTCTGTCGAAGGTCCTTGACATATGTCTATACTATGCACGTCGAGCTTAGTTATTTTGTTTCTTTTCCTTTCCGCACCTGTTTTTCTCCCCCCCCCCCCCGCCCCCTCCTTTCCTTCCTTTTTTCCATTTTTTTTTCTTTTCATGTTTTTGGATTAAAAAAGGTTACCAAATTTTATTTTGGAAAAAAAGTATTGACTTTACCGTATAAATGTTATTTAAAGGCTTTCCATCATTTACTGTTGTTAGATTTATATTAGGAGTGATACTATTTATTTAGTCTAAATACCGGTTTGACATCACTACATTGGGGAATGAGTGGAGATGTATAAATATATGGAAGCATTATTTTATTCAAAGGCCAATAAAAAATGACAATTTTCCAGTCTAGATAAATAACATTATTATTTATATTAACTCACTTCTAGAAAATAAGAGGTAACAATGATTTGAATTATTCCGTAGTGGTTAGATGCTCACATTCAGGCAGAGAAGTCTTGGGTTTGTACCACACTACCCCTCTCCTAATTTCTCTTCCTATATCCTCTCGTGTATTAAAAAAAAAAAAAAGAATAAAATGAGTGGTAACTAAAAGTTTAGTGTTTAAAAAATGTGATTAAGAAAGCGCCAAGGAATACATTAAAAAGTTATGTATGCTAAGTATCACAATCAAAATGTGATACATTTGGTTTCCTATAAAAATATTCTCTTTAAATAATTATTATTTCTCATAAATCACTACAATTTCTCTATACTTCTTCGTCCCATACATTTTTCAAACATTAATCTCATAAAAAAAGTTAAAATACCAGTTATAAATTAAAGAACACTGGTTATATTAATATACTTTGTATCATTTTATTTCTTTTTATTTCAATTTATGTTTAATTGTTGTGGAAATCCTCAATTCACTTGTTCTTTTTCCTCTTTTTTATATGTATCCACCAGGTCATAGATGGTCAACAAAAGTCAAAGGTCCACAGAGGTCAACAATCACTGGGTCTTGGTAGTAGGTCCTGAGCGCCTCGCCTGACCTAGCGACCAACAAATCTAATGACTTAAATTAACGACCTAAAGGATAAAGTCTTGCTCCCCTCGCTCCCGCGGCTTAGGACATACAGGCACCTCGCCAGCTAGCTCACAGGTGCCTCGATCAAAAGCCGCGACCTAGCAAGCCCAACGAGCATGCCAACCCCGCGGCAGCTTGGGAACCCACGTGAAGAACTTATTACTTACGGTTGATGGGACTTCAGCATTAAATGCAGTATGAAGGTTACTTGCCCCATATCTGGTTCAGACAACCAATAGTCAAATAGTGAATGTATAATCTCAATTGATTAGATTCTTGCATCACCTATGTGTGACCACATTAAATGCTTGTAATCATTATACCCAAGCAAGGAGTAAATCTACACTATAAATAGAGGCAAACAGAACTGAGAGGGGGTTCGACATTCAAATCTCATTCTTCTTGTCTTCTGCACGTTTATAGTCTTCCATTTCTTACCAACATTCTTGCATTTTTTACATTTATTGCTTATACCAATTCAAATACGAATCTCCCGAAAATACAAATCTTGTTTGTTGAGTCGAAAGCTAAATTTGGCATCAACATTATGAATGAATTCAAAGCTTGAATTTTTGGCCTAAGGATTAAATAACAAAGCAAAAATCTCGAAAATCACGAAACATCAATATTAGAAATTCAACATAATAATAAACAAGAGTAGTGTAAATTTTACTTATTGCATTTTCAGTATCAGCTTTGTAGAGACTTATAGAGGGAAATTTGCTAAGGAAATAGATAAAGCTCCTGTTAAGAAGATAAATGGCTTACGTGGCGGAAATCTAACAAAAGCGGCCCCCTGTTGGTGGGGCTCCTTTTATTAGATTTCCACCACGTAAGCCATAAGGCTCCTTAACAGGAGATAGATAGGGCTCTGTAGCCGAACCGCTTATAAAGGTACTAGTGATGATCGTCCAGTATCATAGTAGCATTGTAGTTTTATTTATAAACATAAAAAAGAGTAGAAATAGTTAGTTAAAAAGTAGCTATTATTTTTCTCCCCTCCCAGAATAAAAAATATGTGAATAAAAGACTGTGTCTTTTTTGGCATTTTCAACAATTATGATCTTAGAAACGTAATAGTATTTAATATTAGCTAGGAGACTTGCAATGATCATAAGCCCAAAAAAATGAACCATACATATTTACCAAAGGAAAATTGCCTCCTATATTCTTGTAGCAACTAGTTGCCATTGCTTAAAAAGACATTTACGCCCTTGATATAACTGGAAAAATTGCAACGTATCCACGACGTCGGAAAATGTGCAAATTATAGCTTTATTTCGCGAGCTAGTTTTTCAAAAGCAACCCTCTTAGAAGTTATTGACTAATAATTTCCAAGAGCATAACAGGACTAGCTAGCTTTTAAATGAACAAAAGATTAAAGAAAACTTTATCAATTGCAAATAGATTTTGACACGCGCTCTACAATATTTTCCAATTAAGTGAAAAATTGTTGACACCTTCCATCTCAGGTGGGCGTCCTATTGGACTGGATGCCATAACGGCACCAAAAGTGTCAGAATAGTGTTGCTCGAACAACTAATTATTAGTAATATAACAATAAAAAAGATCTGCAGTCACGATATGAAATATTAGCACATTAATGACTGGAGGCTTTTGTATATTCTGACGTTAGTCTGATTAGCAGCAAAAGCATCGTTAGTTTATATTCTAAAAGGAATTTAACCCAAAAAAAAAAAGAGAAAAAATAAATTTAACATAACCAGAGAAATCTACTGACTAACAATCCCATGATATGCTGCCAAAACTGAGAATATGTGTGTGTTCAGGAACACCAATGTTATGTTATCATCACAACTGACTAACATGCATGTATGTACACTTGTTATCACATCTCTCCTCCCAGAAAAATTAAAAAACATATTACAATTAATTATTACAAATAACTATTTTTGTTTAAAAAAAATAGATCTTTTAAAAATGAGTGCTTAAAATTTGTGAGTAACTGTAGATTCCATCAAATATGTGTAATATATGTGATTGGTTTGAGAAAATGCAAAATTAATTTGGTGAATTACCTGCAAAATTAAGAAACGTGTACATATATACAAGCACTGAATTCCACTGGCTAAATATCATAGCCAGTGCTTCCAAAATATATAAACAAGAGAGAAGATATTTAGCATATTTAAATATAAGATAACATGAGACTTTATATATTTATATTATATATATATAGTATGTTGTTTCATTGGTTGGCCAAACACGTTACATGTGGTTTCACAAATATTCCTTTCATTCTTGCATACCATGACTCACTTTTAAACCGTCCAAATGTTTTGTCTTGATATTTTCTTCTATAAAGACATATTTGTTGATTGTAACCCCTTCTTTTCTTTGTTATTAATCCTACACACGCTGATCGATAAACAGATCGAAATCTTTGTTTGAGTTGACCTCGATTGGGGTTATTGATGATGGAACTGTGAGGTCTCCATGTCCTTCAAACGTCTGTCCTTGATTAAGAAAAAACCCGAACCATAAACGATTTTGAGTGAAAATGTTCAAACACCAGGTGTTTAGTGATAATGCTACACATAATACCAGCAGCTATATAATTTAATCAATCAGAATGGTCTGTTAGTGCGTTGATATTGTGTTACATTACTGTCTGTACAATGTTACAACACTAGACGTCTAGTGCTTAAACATTTCTATATTTTGAGTCTTCAAATTATTCATATATACTCTTGTTAAGTAGCAAGTAACATGTGCATTGAAAGCCATGCATGCATATAAAAGTGGAAACATTTTTGAAACCAGGGACCATAGTTACAGATTTAATTTACAAAATATTGTAGATATGGATACCAAATTGATGAGACAAACAAAGATACGTTCACACACTAAAAATTACACTTTGGACTGCTTTTTTTCCAACTTTAGGAAAGACCCTCATCATCACCATGCCTGCCTACAGATTACATGAACCTACACACAATTCCACAGCATGCAATTTTCAAAAGCCATAATACACTACTTTCTAAAGCTCATATCACCATCAACACTCAACAATATAATTACATATTTATAATAAACATATATAGGGGGAGTCTGAGAAAGATTCTTTCTTTTTGGTCCATGGACTCAGAGGCATGTTTGTTGGTAGCTAACCGGATCTTTCTGATGCAATTTTTATTCTGTTTCAGTAGTCACCAAGTCAACCTCGACGTTCTGGGGCCCAGCGTGGGGCTGAGGGGCTGAAATGAGCAGAAACCATCCTGGCATCTAACAGTTCAAGAATTGGAGCAAATGTAACACATCTTGGAGGCTTATACTGATTTATCGAAGCACCTCTTGAGATTGCATAGTCCATCACTTCTTCAAATGTCCCGTTCCTCACTACCCGTATCTCTAGCGGTCCGATTGAGTTGTCTGCCACTCGTCCTTGCCGGTAAACCGAATTCATAGCTTCTTCCATGACCAAGCAGCATTTGTTCAGGACCTCGAGAGTTGGGGGGTTTTCGGGGTCTTTTACGTGCAATTCCCAATAAATGACATAATGTCCGGGGATGGTATTGGTATCGGCATAACTAGTGTACTCAACCACTCTAGTATCAAATTCATTAAGGAGCTCTGACGCATTTTCGATGGCCTTTTGGAGTTCAGACTCGTCGGTCTTGTCAGAGTCAATGCTCAAGAGCACATTCTTTCTCCTTATGAACTTGAATTGGGGAGCCGAGTTGTAGAACCCCGTGACTTGCAGGATGTCACCAACTCTGTAACGGCACAACCCCGAGTAGGTACTAATGACAAGCTCATATTCTTTTCCAACCTCCAGGTCAGCCAGGTCGATGAGGTGGGGCGGGGAGTCACGTGGCAATGGCACGGGATTGACCGGGTCATGAGGGATGAACTCAAAGTAGCCCATATTAGGCATGATGGTGTAACGCGTCTCAGAAGGCTTGGTCAATGGCTGCAAATTCAGACCAAAATAACACTCTGAAGAAGCATACATGGTACAAGGAAGTGGTAGTCCACCACTGTAATAATCAAGGGTAGGAATGTACTGAGCCATTGCACCTGTAACAATCACATCAAGGTACTTTGTGTTTGGCCAAATCCTGGGAATAATCCCTCCCCAATTCTCTCCTTCACACTCCTTAGTAATAAACTCAGCAAGTTGAGGATTTGGTTTGAGAATTTGGGACATGCATTCCTTAATAGAAGGCTCAGTGATTCTAGGGTTTAGTAGCCCAGATGAGATATCTTGAGCAAGTTGTTTCCAGTTGAGTTGGAGGAATTTGATGGCTCGGAGTAGGCCGGAGGCAAAGACTGCCCCAACCCGGAGGACGTCTTCACGCATGATTAGGCCGCATAGCATCTGAGTGTACATGCTTTGGAAGGAATCAGGACAAAGAATGGCCTCATTAGGGCTAGTGTAGACAGTGTAAGGATCAAATGGCCTCTTCTTGAATTGTTCACTTTTGTAGTAACTTGTGAGCACTGGACGTGCCACTAGCCCTCCTGGAGTCTTGGTTTCAGCCTTAATAAACAGAAAGTAAAGACCCTTCCCTTTGTCTAGTCCTGGCACATACCTGTTCGCAGTATATATTATCAAGAATTAATTATATATAAAGTATAATTTCAAGAAATATATAATTAATGAATTTTAAATGATAATTTTATGAATAATTACTATAATTATTACAGGTTCATCACGGGCATGAGAAGGCTGTATAACTTCTGTCTGCGGTCCATCTCTTCAGCAATAGTTGGCATGAGCTTTCGTTCACCGGCCGATGTCCCGGAGCTACAAATGTTTGCAATTAATATATATATATATATATATTAATGATCTTTTAAAAGAATTTAGGGTTTTTATTATTATATATAATATATTCCCTAGCTAATTTTAACTTTTGCAGCAGATCATACAGCTGGGATCTAGCTTTAATTTAATTACTCCTTTTCAACTACCAGATTCTAACTTAAAACATAATTTTTTAAGGTTAAAAACATTTATTTTATGTTTTAAACAAGCACAAAACATGGAATTCACTATTATGTATGGGGAAAAAAAGGTGACGTTAAAGAAAAACTATGTGACTTGTGTCTATGTATATATGATTACATGCATAATTCAAAGCACAAACATATATATATAATTACCTAGTGAGGAACTCCGATATGGGGTGCGAGGAGAGAATTGGAGACCGGTCCCCATTTGCAATACGTTGAATATACGGTTGAAGATCCTCGTACTTAACGACAGGCACTTTGGCCTTATAGGTATCGCGATCAATAGCACCACTAAGCTGAAACATTTGCAGGTACTCAGTGTTAGCATTTCTGCTAAGAATTTCGCCCAAGACTCTTTCTTGCACTGAATCACAATTCTTAGTCATCTCTTCAATAAACTCAAGAGCCTTGGCATGTTTCTCCCTCTCTGACTCAAGCACCGGAGCCGGAGTCGAGACAACAGATTCAACCGCCATCGTATCCTAGGATCGAAAACCCGAAAGAGAAGTGATTATTTAGAGAATTATAAGATGAATTGTAGAACTAGAGCTGAGCAATTATAAGTGAAAGAAGATGGGGATTATATAGTGAAGAATGGTGAGTAGTAATTCCACGTCACATTGTAGAGGTGGAAAAAAGGGAACCAATATTTCGATTTTTAAATTCTAAACAACTTTGGACGGACTTTGACGGAGCATTGCTTTGTGTCGACATTAAA
Organism: Nyctanthes arbor-tristis; assembly: GCA_963692815.1. Lineage (NCBI taxonomy): Eukaryota > Viridiplantae > Streptophyta > Magnoliopsida > Lamiales > Oleaceae > Nyctanthes > Nyctanthes arbor-tristis. Next base: position 11,320 of record CAVNYN010239044.1, on the reverse strand, counting down.
ATATTATTGGGCATAGGAATTATACGTTGTGGCAGGGAACATTGGGAGCCCACTAGACATCAGCATGTTTTAAAGGGTCCGACATTTGGGTCCATGTGTACCCGCCACGTCAGCATTTCCAGCTTGGATTTTTTTGTCCCTTTTCTCATCGTTGTTGGTCACGGAACGATGATAGGCTGCCGGCGGACCTAGGCAAATATTTTTGTTGACATTGTAGTTCCTTATGACAAGCCTTTTTTTCTATTACCTTTATCCGTCTCTGCTCTTATGTACAAGTCTCTAAATAACAAAGTTGGTCTTATAGATACCAATCGAGATACGGTACATGCTCAGATTTCTTTTCTCGAGAACACGTATCGGGTTTTGAAAAACAAGGGCAATATACTGTTTTGTGTAGGTTTGGGATATATGATGTGTGAAAATGGAATTTGATGTTGTTCAAGCTATAATAATATCCATAGATGTGGGAAATTAGTGAACCAATTTGTTTGGCTAAAAAAAAAAAAGGAATATTTGTAGAGTAATATTAATTAATGATTTATTTTATAATTATATTTGTTGAATCTGGATCAATCACGTGGACATGGGTGGATGTAATTTTTGGATTGTAATTTTGCTTCTTGTCAACAACTGCAGCAATTAACAACTTCTATGAAATAGTATTTTTATTTATATTTATTTATATGCAATCAACAAGTGCCATGATAATCCAATAGTTTTAGAAAAGGCATGTATTTGATTATCATTTTTCTTTTTAAATACTAAATAAATATTATATTTCCTTTCTCTTTTATGTATATTCTGTAGTTTAATGAGTCAATTTGACATAATATATATTAAGACTAATTGATTTACACGTGACAACGAAAGAGAGTGATGGAGATATCTATGTTGATCATGTTAAGAAAGCGTGATGATTTTGAAGATTGAAAAGATTATTTGGTATACTCACGAATTGTATGTAGTGCTAATTATATATGTTGAAATACTAATCCTTTTGCTAATATATAAATTGAAGAATATATGAATTGTCAATTTCTCATTGGTTTGGGTGAAAAAGAAGGCTCTTTAGAAAGATCATTTGATATTTTTTTTAACAGAGATATTAAGGCACAATATGACAACTATTAATTGATCTGATTTGCACCAAGACACAAAAAATTAGCTACCAACAAACTATTATCACTCCAACCGCATTTCATTTCGATTTGTATAACTTTGCTATACTTCCTGAGTGTAAAAATAATATAAAATTATATGTGTGGCACCATATGAGGCCATATAAACACGTGGCGTGCATCGATGTACGCCACATTATTATGGTTTCCCATATGGCGTGTCCTGATAATTTGGCACCATATAGTGTTAGATCAGAAGTCTTCTGGAGTGAGCCCTACTTGGAGCAGACAACTCTTGACAGGCAACAAAATTCGTGGCCTTACAGCCGATCCTTTGTGAGAGAAGCTTTTGTTAGTACAAGATTCCTATTTTCAAGGAGATATGGACTACGGAAGGGGAAAAAAAAGATCTCCCGCCAAACATTTGTGGGATTTATGTCGCTAGACGTCTATTTAGTAGGAGATCATTAGAAACTCACATGTGAGTTCTCAATAATATCCTGCCACATAAGCGTATGACGGTATAATCCTAGTAGACGTTTTGCGGTTTTCGGGCCTAGTCCACCCCATCATCAAATGCCCATACCACTAACAATTCCAATGATCAAAATTAAAGAAAGGGGGCCAAAAAAAAAAAGACAAAAAACAAAACAACCACTGATTGCTCAGCAATATTTGTGCTACCTAACAACAATTTTTTCTATAAAAAACAAACATCATTTTGACAAACCCATATAGTTGGGTTAATCTTCAACTTTCTATAATTGTAGCATTTTGACCGCCAAATGTCAGGACAATATTGTGCATCTAAAGTAAACATCTAGTTATGTAATTTGATGAAAAAAACAAACAAGATAATTTTATTTTATTTTTTAATGTAAGAGGGAGATAGGAGAGGGGGAGGGGGAATTTAGAAAAGGGATTAGTACGCATGGTCTGAATCTTTGAAAACTTGAACACTAACTACATCATAATTCGAACTACAAATAAGATAAAAACATGAGGTAATTAAATGACGGAGATTTGTGTATAGAATAAATAAGTCCCATAAAATAAAATGTGCAAATGCGATTGATTTGACTAAATTCTATTTTTAAATAAAAATAATTCGTAAATGGGGACTAAACCTGAAGGTACATACGTTGTCTTCTAAAGTTTTATTAAAAAACTTTTCATCCATATGACATGTATTTATTCATATTATGTGAATTTAAAACATGACGTATATCCATACATGCCACATGGGTTGAAAGTTTTGCAACAAAATTTTTTGGGTTCCCTCTTTCCAATTCAATTTCAAGGCAGTAATTATGTTATTACAAATGGAAAATTATTTTAAAACCCCCCGAAAGTTTTATAACAAAACCTTCCACCCTATATAGCGTATGTGGATGCATGCCACATATGTTTCATACCGAAAAATCTAAATGGACAAAAAGATGACAAAATTGACAAGTAGTTATGTGATAAGTGTTGATGGAAAAGTGATGTAGGATTATACCATGTGTCGATTTTGTTAGATTTTTTGTATGTAGTTTTGTTCAAATAGCACAACTCATTTCATACATGACACATACACTGAGAGGTTTTATTACAAAATTTGCTAGAGAATTTGAACGGGATTCCATTACAAGTTTGTAAATCTCCCTTAAATCCCCAGCCCGACCCAAAAATAATAAACCCAACATGAACTGGTATCATTTTCCACCGATAAGTGGCATGTAAATGGACGGATCTAACCATTGGTCTGCGCGGGTTTCAACCCAGGTTAGCCCCAAAAAAAAAAAAAAAAAATTAAAATTTAAAGTAAAAAAATTGAAAAAGGAAAAAAAAACATATATAGCTGATAAGTCAAATAGTCGTCTTTCTGTTAGGATTTGCATAATAGTCTGATAATCTCTATTAGTTAGGGAATGGGTTTACTGTTTTTTGACCATTTCTTTTATTATCATGTTAGTCTACTTTTAAATGTGAGCTCTATTTTCTGATTTCTGTTACCATTGTAAGGCTATCTTGAATAATATTCAATCCTTCCAGAATTGTTTGAGTCTTTTCTAAGCATTTACTCTTAACACTCTGGTATCATAGCCCCCACTGGGCTCAGGGAAAAAAAAAGCGGCAATCTTTTTTTACTTTGCAGCAGCAAAGAAGATACAAGAAGGGAAAGGCAGCAGTCCTAATTTGCAGCAACGAAGGAGGTGACTTGTCACGACTCCAATTTTAACAATAGTGGAAGTATTTAAACATGTATCTCAAGTTCAAAATTGAGGGCGAGACCTTACAATACAATTCAAAAATATTGAGACGCTTTCGCTGTGCACTCTGATAATTAAGTGTATTATAGGCAACCCACAACGAAACCTCGGCCACGTACACCGAAGCCTCGATTACATACATGTATCTCCTCCATCTTTGGGACGATCTGGCCACATAGTTTTAATTTAATACCTATAGGATTGTAGAAAATGGGAGGTGAGTACAAAGTACTCAGTGAATAACATATATTGGCCTACGTAAAACAAGGCAAGAAAGATCATCAAATGACAAAGATACAAAAGCACAAAGTTCGGGTACATCACTAGTTTAGCCTCTACCCGTAAGTCATACGATATAAATAATACAAATGACCAAGACCATACAGCAAGATCTTAGTTCCACAAAACAATACAAATACAATTCAAGACGGGTAGATAGCGCCACTAGCAAGGAACAATCATTTATCCAAAGCAATGGTGCACCGTTAATCATCAAAGGCCAAATATAATTAAAGAAAGACACAAGTTTTAAAAGAGAGAGATCCAAGATCCAAAGAGAAGAAGAGAGCCAAGGGATAGAAGAGATAGAACTAATACACGTGTTACTCACCTCAAAGGTTACCTAAGTATTCCTTAAATAATTCTCAGGTAAAAAAGTGTCATTAGAGCCTTGAAATTTCTCAATTAAAGTTATTTTTCAAGCTATAATCCTTCTATATATGGTAAGAGACCCTTTTCAAAAGACAAATAGTAGTTTTGATGGGTTTTTCGGGTGTTTTTCCTCCCCACATTGGACGAATTTGGTTATTTAGGATAATGAGAGAGGGTAAGAAAGGGGTTTTGATAAACTTAACTCCTTAGCCCTTTTTATAATAGTTGAGATTCAATTGTTTTTAATAAAATTTAAGTTCTGCCAATCACATCTCGACATGTGGCGCGACCGGAGCCGTACAAATGTTAGTGTGATTTGTTGCTCAAGATGTCCTTATATTTTATGTTGTCTTTCAATTAGATCATCGTACTTTGATTCATGTCTATTAAGGACCGAAATCTTTCTTTGACATCAATTGAGTAACAATTCTTTTAAATATTTTAATACAATTTAAGCAATTGATCTATTGCCGTCAAAAATAACAACCACATAACATAATTAAGGGTTAAATTCTTGCGAGATGTTACATGACGATTGAAGGAAACTTTGTGCAGCCAGCTATTCCTAGCTTTGATGGTCATTATTACCATTGGAGTATGTTGATGGAAAGCTTCCTGAGGTCTAAGGAGTACTGGAACTTGGTGGAGACTGGCTATGAGGAGCCACAAAATGGAGCTGTGGTGACAGAAGTGCAGCAGAAAAAACTCGATGCGCTGAAGTTGAAAGATCTAAAGGTGAAGAACTATCTCTTTCAAGCCATAGATCACACCATTCTGGAGACCATACTCCAGGAAAATACTTCCAAACAAATTTAGGATTCTACAAAGAAAAAATTCGAAGGAAATGCAAGAGTTAAGAGAACTCATCTTCAAGCTCTCTGTAGAGAATTTGAAATCCTTGAGATGAAAGTCTGGTGAAGTGGTGTCTGATTACTTCTCAAGGGTAATGTCAATAGTAAACAAGATGATGGTATATGGAGAACAGATGCAAGATGTTAAAGTTGTGGAGAAAATCCTTCGCTCCTTGAGCGAGAAGTTTAACTATGTGGTTTGCTCAATCGAAGAATCAAAGGATATCGATCAGCTGTCCATTGATGAATTGCAAAGCTCTTTGCTTGTCCATGAACAGAAGTTTCACCGACACCATGGAGAAGAGCAAGCCTTGAAGGTTACATATGAAAGAGGAAGAGGACGCAGTCGTGGAACTTTCAAAGGAAGATGAAGAGACGGGGGCCGCGGACGACAACCTATTGACAAGACAACTATGGAGTGTTACAACTGTCATAAACTAGGACGCTTTCAATATGAATGTCCAGATTGGAATAAGGTGGCCAACTATGCTGAGTTAGACGAGGAAGAAGAAATGGTGCTAATGTCATATGTTGAGATGAATGAAGCAAGAATGGAGGCTGTTTGGTTTCTGGACTCGGGGTGCAGTAATCACGTGTGGAGACAAGAATTTGTTTGTGATCTAAATGAGAGCTTTAGACAGATGGTTAAGTTGGGGAACAATACAAAGATGTCAGTATTGGGAAAAGGCAACGTAAGATTGAAAGTAGATGGCTCCATTCATGTGGTCACTGAAGTATTCTTTGTGCCGGAGTTGAGGAACACCTTGTTGAGCATTGGACAGTTGCAAGAAAAGGGTTTAGCTATCCTCATTCAGAATGGGAAGTGCGAGATTTATCATCCTGATAAAGGTTTGATAATTTAAAGCGAGATGACATCCAACAGAATGTTCGTTCTCCTTGCAATGCCACTACCTCAAAAGGTTGCTTGTTTGTATACATCCACACAAGACTTAGCTCATTTACGGCACTGTAGATATGGACATTTGAGTTACAAAGGCCTGGAAACTCTTCAGAATAAGAAAATGGTGTACGGTATTCCACAATTCCCAGCTTCATCTATTGTATGCACAGATTGTATGATCGGAAAAGACCCATTTCCAAAGAAGAGCAATTGAAGAGCTAGTCACAAGCTTCAGCTTATCCATGCGGACATTTGTGGACCTATTTCACCCGTTTCAAACACCAAGAAGAGGTACTTGTTATGCTTTATCGCTGATTTTTGCCGAAAAGCATGGGTATATTTTTTGGTTGAGAAATCTAAATCATTGACTACCTTCAAATACTATAAAAATAGTGTTGAAAAGGAATCTGGTTGTTCTATAAAATGTCTACGCACTGATCGAGGAACTGAGTTTACCTCGCATGAGTTTAATGAGGTTTGCAAAGAACATGGCATCAAAAGGCAGCTAACTGCAACATACACTCCCCAGCAGAACGGAGTAGCTAAAGGGAAAAATCGAACCATCATGAATATGGTTTTGAAGCGTTCTTTCGGAGAAGAAGATCCCAAAGATTTTTTGGCCAGAAGCTGTTAACTGGACAATACATGTTTTAAATCGAAGTCCGACCTTAGCAGTGAGGAACATGATACCTCAAGAAACTTGGACCAGAATCAAGCCCTCATTTAAATACTTTAGGGTGTTCGGGTGTGTTGCGCATGTGCATATTCCTAATGTGAAGAGAACAAAGCTGGAGGATAAGAGTTTCACTTGTGTGCTTTTGGGAGTTAGTGAGGAGTCTAAAGCATATAGACGCTATGACCTTACAGCTAAGAAAATTGTGGTTAGCAGGGATGTCATTTTTGAAGAAAATAAGGCATGGCAGTGGGATAAAAGCTATGAAGAACACATAATTGCAGATTCGGAGTGGGGCGATGCTGTAGTAAATGAAGAAAGCAATGAGGTTCCAAATGAAGAAAATGACGGTACTGGAGAAGTAGAAAATAACTCTTTAGCATCTAACTCTCCAGTATCTCCATTATCTCAAGATGAGTGAATATCATCTAGCTCTAATGAAGAAAGACATCGAACATCACCAGTGTGGATAAGGGATTTTGTAAGTGGTGAAGGACTTTGAGGCCAATGTTGCAATGCTTACTTCAGCTGATCCAGTTTTCTTTGAAGAAGCTGTAAAGTATGCCAAATGGAGAAATGCCATGGACTTAGAAATGGAGGCCATCGAAAGAAATGATACATGGGTGCTAACTGATCTCCCAGCAGCTGCAAAGAAAATTGGGGTTAAATGGGTCTACAAAACTAAACTAATGGAGAATGGAGATGTAGACAAGTACAAGGCTTGTTTGGTGGCTAAGGGATATGCCCAACAAGAAGGAATTGATTTTTCAGAGATATTTGCACCTGTGGCAAGGATGGACACAGCGAGAATGATCATTGCTTTGGCGGCTCAAGAGGGGTGGACAATCTTTCAACTCGATGTGAAATCAGTTTTTTTGCATGGAAAACTAAGTGGGGAGGTGTACATTGAGTAGCCTAAGGCGTACGAGCAGAAGAATAATCCTCACAAGATTTACATATTACAAAAGGCCTTATACGGACTTAAACAAGCTCCACGAGCTTGGTTTAGTTGGATAGAGGTACACTTCCTAAATGAAGGTTTTGAAAAGTGTCAAAGCGAGCATACTTTGTTCACGAAAATAAGTAAGGAAGGTAACATCTTAATTGTTAGGTTATATGTGGATGACCTTATTTATACTAGAAATAATGAGCAATTGTTTGCTGAATTCAAAAGCTCTATGATGTGTGAATTTGACATGTCTGATTTGGGAAAGATGAGATATTTTCTGGGAATAGAAGTATTGCAGATACCTGAAGGGATTTATATCAGTCAGAAGAAATATGCTTCAAATGTGCTAAAAAGGTTTGGAATGGAGGATTGTAGCTCTGTCCACAACCCAATTGTTCCAGGTTTCAAGATATTTAAAGATGGTAGTGGAGTCAAAGTGGATGCAACATTCTTTAAGCAAATTGTGGGAAGCCTCATGTACTTGACAACAACTAGGCCTGATTTGATGTATGTAGTAAGCCTTATAAGTAACATGGAGAAGCCAACTGAATTACATTTGCAGGCAGCTAAGAGAGCTTTAAGATACTTGCAATGAACTACCAGTTTTGGGATTTTCTACAAGAATGGAGGGAATGAAAGCTTGGTCACCTATACTGACAGTGATTATGCTGGTGATTTAGAGGATAGAAAGAGCACTTCAGGTTATGTGTTCATACTGAGTTCCGGAGCAGTTGCTTGGTGTTCAAAGAAGCAACTGATAGTTACTCTTTCAACAACAGAGGCAGAGTTCGTAGATGTAGCTTCTTGTGCTAGTCAGGATATCTGGATGAAGAGGATATTAGAAAAACTCAATCAGTCACAAAGTAAATGCATTACAATATTTTGTGATAACAGTTCCACAATTAAGCTTTTAAGAAATCAAGTTATGCACGGCCGTAGCAAGCACATTGATGTATGCTTTCATTTCATTCGTGATCTTACAAGAGAACGAGCGGTTGAACTGGTTTATTGTGGCACACAAGAGCAGCTGGCTGATGTGATGACAAAACCACTTAAACTTGATGCACTTTAAAAGCTTCGTGATTAACTGGGAGTATGTCAAGTTCCAGTGATAAACTAGTTGTAGCTGGGAACTAGTTTAAGGAAGGGATTGATAAATCAAATAATTGTTTTTCTGTTAGGATTTGCATAACAGTCTAATAATCCCTATTAGTTAGGGAATGTGTTTACTGTCCATTTCTTTTATTATCATGTTAGTCTACTTTTGAATGTAAGCTGTATTTTCTGATTTCTGTTACCACTTTAAGGCTATATATAGCCAAGCTTATTCCTTGAATAATATCCAATCCTTCGAGAATTGTTTGAGTCCTTTCTAAGCCTTTACTCTTAACAATAGCCTTAGTCGATCTAATAATTTGTATATTCTAGTCCATGCAAATAAAAATTCATGTATAAGGCCTAGAGCCCCTAGACATGCCCTCCTTTCTTGTGTGTGTTGGTAGGTAAAAACTTTGGCATTAAGGTCCCAAACTTTATACCATTCAAGCAGTGCCCAAGGAAGAGAACTCGACCAGAAAAGAAGGGACGGGCCTTTGGTGGTGCTAGTTATTATTATATGTATGTGATGGAAAATGTCCAAAATGATCACAAAACCTAATCTTTAAGTAGAAGCCAAATCCATTAAGAACAATTTTACGGCATCAGACGGTGATATATGACATAATATTATGTTGATTTGAACATATATTCACCGCACAAATCATATCAATAGTTAGTATCATACTACACTAAATGTTTGATGTCGTAACAGCACTAAACGTCTTTGTTTGATTAAAATCAATTCTATCTTACCAAATGAAATAGTTTGGGCCAATTAAGATAGCAAATGATAAGTTAAATTAAAGGGCATTCTACTAGAAAAACTTTCTTTTTTTTTTTAAATGGTATCATCTATCTACTACAACTGTTTAAAACTCTAGGAAAAAACTTCGAGAAAAATTCTTGTACTCCATGAGTACTCAACCCTCAATACTCCACTCCACTAATTTCTTGACATTGGTAAAATTTGGGATCCAACCACTTCACTGACCCCTACTTAACACTGTCAACTCTCTTAATTAATTAAATTAAAAATCTTCATTTTCTTTTCATTTCCTATTTTCCAATTAATATCAGTTTTATTATCCAATTTATTTCTTATTCTCCAACTTTTCCTTTTTGTTCATAATTTAACCTGTAAAAATATACATTTTTTCTTTTTTTTTAATTTGACTGTTTCTTCAAAATTTTTTATTGTGGGCAACGGGTAACACATACGTATTCACATATATCAATAATTTTAGCTATATTTTTATTCTATTTTCGTTTGTCACACAAAATGGGCAACTCTGTTTTATACTGTAGTCAATTAGTTATTATCTTGTATATCTAATCTCATTTAATTTAATTATTAATTAATATGAATTGTTATGATCAATGACTAAAATAAAACCATTAATTATTAAAGTGTTAAATGGTATATTAGGAAGTTTCAGTTTTTCAACAATATTAACTTAACTTTTCTTAATCCTTTTGTGAAATTAGGTATAATAAAGTTTATGAGTTCTTGTGAGGTATTATTTGTTCATCTTTGTGGGCAAAGCGAGTATATATAGGTTTATCTTCCGTTCAAAAAAAAAGCAACGAGTATAAGTTTATCTCTGTGGACGAAGGGAGGAAGCTGATTTGCGCAAAGTTTTCTATATCATCCGGTTTTTTGCCCTAATTCCCCCATTCTAGCACAAACGCAGCAACGATAACACCACAAAACGGACAAGTGAAGGGTGGTTCAGGCTTAATATTCTATAGAAAATGGGTTTTTTAGACGCTTAATATTAATGCAGAAAGAGAGGAACTTGAATTAACACGTGATGTTTTATCTAAAGATGCAAAGAACAATCATGCTTGGTCACATTGACAGTGGCTTCTTCAAGCCTTTGGAGGATGGAAAGATGAACTTGCATTTTGTGATGAACTCCTTACAGAAGACATCAGCAATATATAACCTTGTTTGGAATCATAAATTCTTTGTCGTCACAAGATGTGGCTCAGAGCTGCCTGATGGCATGAGGAAGTTGGAATTAGATTATGCTCTAAAAGCCATATCTAAGAATCTGGAAAATGGACTTCCTTGGGTGCACCTGAAGAGTCTTTACCGGAATTCTGACGACGATGTCATCGTAGAACTTGCTTGTACGTCTGTCTTATCGAAAAGCTCTAGACATGGTTCTAAAAGTTGTCAGTCGCCGTTACCAGCCAAGCCATAAGATGTGTGCTATGATAACTGAGGTATTTTCAAGGGACGAGTTTGGTGGTGTGATAAGTAATCTATGTCCAAGTGCTGAGAATTCAATTTCTGGATTTGTCAAATGTATCGGTTCAATTTTGCGGTATTTGGATGATCCAATGAATGAACCTCATAGGGAGTATCTTGCTGGGATGGTTGCTTAAAGATGTTGATGAAACCTAGAGCTATGATCTTAATTAAGGCTACATTATCCTCATTTGTATTTTACTTTGTGTAAACTCTTGAGCATATTTTTCTTTTGTGGGAATATAAGTCAGCAAGCCATAAGCATTTTTACATTTATACTCGAAATGATCTAATAAGCTATTTTACGGGGAAATGAACCTTTTTTTTTTTTTCCTTTTTTTGGGGGTTGGTTGTTGGGGGGGGGGGGGGTTTAAGACGTGACACAGACAGACACCTAGTCTGTTTTTAATTGGTTTCCATTATGAATATTATTTGTCAAATGGACTATTAATAATAATGAAATAAACAGGGACTCCTTGTTGGAAATAAAGACAACATTTAGGCGGCTCTAGCGTTTGGACTCATTCAGCTAGCCTATAGCGTCAAATATAACATCGTTATTCTTTCTGT
>CAVNYN010239034.1:0-17450 GCA_963692815.1 Nyctanthes arbor-tristis | reverse complement strand
ACATTTTTCTTCCCCCCCCCCCCCCGAATTTGCTTCTTGTACACCAATATAGAGTTCTATTTTGTGTTTGTGTGAAGAAGACCAGAAATAGAAGACCATTTTTGTGAGACGGAGGAACTATATATATATCTATATGACATTATTCGACAGAAATATTTGAAAAAAAAAAGTATGGTGTTTGCGCTCTCTTAATAGGCTACTGACATGTAATAATAGGGAAAGAACATGTGATGAAACGTAAGGTCAAATTTTTCCTTTTTTAGTCTGCTAACACAATAACAATGTAAAATCGACTTGCAAGAACAACACACTGGAAAAAAGGTCCTATTATATATAATATAGCTCACAAACTTTTGCAACTACGTACCTTCAATAATAATTAGATTAAAAATTAGTTGTCGTGTGCGTGTCCCATCATTTTGAATCTCTACGTCTAACTTCATTTTCCAATTAGATCCTCGCCTCATGTAGAAACTAGAAACTCATAATAAATAAGTTAGGTTTCTCTTTATTTATTGGGGCCATCTGCTTGTTCCCTTCATCACCCCAAGTATAGGTCTATCCTATCCTATGAAAAATGGGTTGTTGATTTTCTACATTTGACACGAAAATGAATATGGGTTGTGACAAAGTTTTGAGTAAACTATTCTAATTTCAAAACAGAAATAGATTTTGTTAGAATAAGTCATGAAAAATTTTCATGGTATGTCAGTTGTACACTATTCTAATTTCAAAACAGAAACAGATTTTGTTAGAATAAGTCGTGAAAATTTTCATGGTATGTCAATCGGTCCCATCAAATATTTAGATGTGATCGATTTAGACCAGATTTTTTATTTTAAAAGATACAAATAAATAGTTTGCTAACACGCCGCTATTGCCGTTGGCATGATAAATAAAGTCACAACGCGCGCCTACCTCAACTACTTATTTAATTTCGAGTTACATTTTCCCCCTATTTATAAGTTATAACCCTTTCTTTGTTAATTAGCAAAATAAGAAATGTCCAACTCAAATCAAAACATCGAACCAGTAGCAGCTTCCATGGAAGAAGAAGATGCCTACAGGAAGCTGAATATTGTTCGGAATCCCGACGGCTCGAAGATCGGAAGAGCTCCAAACTTTCCCAAACCTCCCTGCAACTCCTGAAATCGACGCCAATTCTCCAACCCAAGTCGCAGTTTCCAAAGATATACCCCTCAACCCCGCCAACAACACCTTCATCCGCCTCTTCCGGCCCAAAAACCCCCCGCCGCCGACAACCAAGCTTCCACTCATCATCTACTTCCACGGCGGTGGATTCATATTGTTCAGTGTAACGACGATTTTCTTCCATGAATCATGCAGCCGCATGGCGGCCGAATTCCCGGCACTCGTCGCGTCCGTGGAGTATCGTCTCGCCCCCGAACACCGCCTCCCGGCCGCATATGACGACGCGATGGAGGCCATACTGTGGGTTAAATACCACGGCCCCGACGATCCGTGGATGAAGGAGCTCGCTGATTTCTCGAAGACTTTCTTGATGGGGAGCAGTGCTGGGTGAAACATGGTGTACCATGCAGGACTACGTTCTCTGGACATGGATCTACAACCGGTGAAAATCCAAGGGCTGATAATAAACCAACCCTATTTCGGTGGCGTCCAGAGAACAGAGTCAGAGATCAAACTCATCAACGATAAGATTATTTCACTGGACACAAATGATCTGATGTGGTCGCTAGCATTGCCAGAGAATGCCGACAGGGATCACGAGTACTGTAATCCGTTGATCGGTGATGATGGGAAGATCCAACGGCTGCCAATGTGCATGGTCAGGGGCTACGGTGGGGACCCACTTGTTGATAAGCAGAAGGAGTTTGCGAAGATGCTCGAGGCACGTGGGGTGCACGTCGTGTCTGAGTTTATTGATGGAGGCCACCATGCTGTGGAGATTTTTTATCCAAATTTTGCTAAAGCTTTGTATGATGATATTAAAGACTTTATTTATAATTGATTGATGTCTCCTTGCTGATATGAAACCTTTGAATACCAATTTTGATTGAATGTACTTAAAATAATAGGTTAGGATTTTAGCCCGTCTTTATCCTGACATGACAAGTAGTAATAATGAATACTATTATATAATAAATTATTATATAATTAACGTCCTTATTTATGAACCTGCAATGTATTAAAATAAAACTTCATTGATCAGTTGGATTACCATGATCCAATCGATCATTCATATGGACTAGTGAAAGCATCAACACTAACTAGCAATAATCATAGTGCAAAGTACTCAACCGTGTGAATAATTGATTTGGCAACTTAGTTTGTTAGTTATAAATAAATAATGTAACATTATTGATATTTTCTTTTTTCATTGGTGTCAAGTTGGTACTGTATTTATGGAGTGGATGCTACAATTTCAACCTGTTAATTGAATTGAAATATGTCTTAAAGTGATTCTCAACCAAACAAATTTAGTTATTTCATTTTTCTACAAATCCTATCAAATGGATTTCAAACGTTTCAATTTTTATGTTGAAGTTTCTATGCATGTCGCGTATTTGGCGCTACAATTCCTTTTGGGCAAATTCCATCTTTTTTCAGAGGGGACAAAAAAGAGTGAACTCTAATAATAATAATAATAATAATAATAATAATAATAATAATAATAATAATAATAATGGGCCATGATCTGTGCTTGAACGCAGCTTTGTACAATCTGGTCAGCTTTAATAAATGGGCTTAAATGATACTGGACCTCATGGCACGTAAATTTCGAAGGCAAAAAATAATAAAATAAAATAAATAAGAAAAATTTATAAATTTGATCTCCTCCATACGTCTATCGACGTTATGCTGCTAGATGTAAAAGAAACCACTAGAGGTAAGCCAAATGCAAAAGAAACCATTAGTGGCAAATGTATGAGATGAAAACGAGACTAAAGGGATGTATTTGATTGAGACTTTTAAGAACTTTTAAAGACTTCTTTAAACACGTAATTTTTATGGATTTTATGAGATTTTAAGCGATTTGTGTGGATTTGTTGGGAGTTAGTGAAAGTATATCTAGACTTTTTGTAGATTTTCATTTAAGACTTTTCTAGAATTCCATTAAAGATATTTTAAGACTTTTCAAGACTTTTTTATATTTTTTTTAGAACAAAATTTGTTAAAATTCAATTTTCATCAAAACCTTAATTAATCTCTAGCAACGGAAATGTCACGAGATAGAACGCTAACACCCAAATCGAGAATGATGAAAAAAAGGAAAATGTTTTACAAATATCCTATTGCATATGTATACAAGACGAAAATTATGTACACAATGAATCATTAAAAGGAATAGTGAGCCGTCAACAAAATAATAGTAAAATAATTTTTCATATTCGTAAACGTGGAGCAATCATCATGGTAGAAAATAATAAAAAGTCTTTCATCTTTCAAATATTCCTCCGGTATATTTATCAAGAAAAAAAATCATTCACGACCTTGTACCAAATGATCAATAAATTTGTTTCCTCTTTTAGAAAACCGTAACATTAAAAAAAAAAAAAAGTTGAATACTTGAAACCCTATGATGAACAATGGTTGCTCTCTTTCTATTTCCCCCATCACGGCTTTACATAAATCTCAGGTCTGTAGTTGGGATTTTGTGGTGGGATTGCTAGTTATATTTAAAAGTCTCAAAAAGTCTAGATTATAAAGAAATTCTACAAAGTCTTATACAATTTGAATACCTTGTAACTTTTTATACTTTTAAAAAGTCTTAATTGAATACATCGAGACTTTTAAAGACTTCAAAAGTGTATTTAAAAGTCTCTATTAAATACATCAAGATTTTTTAGAACTCTTAAAAAGTCTCATTTAAATATCTCAAGATTTTAAAAGTCTTAAAATGTCCTTATAAGTTTTAATTAAATACACTCCCTAAAAAAATTTAGGCTACATAAGAGTACCAATAAATTTGAAATCGAGGATTGGCCAATTTCTTTACCTTTTATTTTATATATATTTTTTATTTTTTGACAATAACCTAGGGATTGTAGGGGATGGGAATAAAACCTTGGTGGGGTGTGAAAAATCCACTCAAATGCCATTAGACCATATAGGTTTTTGTAGTTTGTTTATTACATTTTTGTCTTTTCATTTCATCGTAATAACAAAGTAAAGCAATATATTTAGTTAGTATTACAAACCCCAAAAAGATTCAAAGATCTTTTCAATATGCTAAGATGTGAATGAATGTACATGATTTGCAAGATTGCTTATCATATATAGACATAAGACACCCCATCAGAGAAGAAGAATGAATCCATATTAGCAAATAGTTTCGAGGATTAATAATCAAGCAAAATTAGCAATAATATTCATTACAAACCCAAATAGACTTTCAAATTTTGCCTTGTTGGGGTTGATTATTTGAAATTATTGTAAAATTTTTCTCTCTTTTTTTATGTACTAACCTTGTTCCAGATTATGTTATCCACGTATGTATACTTGTTGATATATGCTTTTAGGGTAAGGAGTGATGCACACAAAACTATTGATTTTTCGAGTTTTTAAGGTTTATGTCATGTTATGTGGTGGTACAAAAGTTATTGAGCAACTGCTGAAAAATCATAATCTATCATGGTATTGCCATTACCATAATAATGTGCACACAACTTTTTGTCTGCTAGTTCCTTGAATTGTACCAATGTTTCATAGTACATGTTGACAACAATTTATGCTGGAACTAATTCGCTATCAACAGTGGAATAATTCTCATTTAATTCCCCTTATCTTGCTTTCATCTCCTTAATTACAAGATAAAAATCCTCTTAAAACTCCAAAGAGGAAAAACCCTAAAAAGAAAAAAATGAAAAACGAACCCCCCCAATCAACAAGGTGGGGGTATTTATAGGAAAATGTCTAAGTAGAGCACTTCGGGGCATGTGCTTCACGTGTCTATCCCAGTTGGCATGCAGTGTCTACGTGTAGCCTCCTACTGCCCACGTGTATTACGCAGATCACTTGTCTCTACTGAGTTGTCCAATTTAGTCCTTTTTAGTTCGGTAATAACTCCTAACCGATCTCCAAAGTCGGTTATCTCGTTAACAATTGCCTCCTAAGTTTGCCTTCTCAAGAACGTGGGGAGGGCGGCAAACTCGATTGCTCTGTTAAAAGAGGGGACTTCTCCCAGCAATTTTACCCTGATGAAGTGTATCTAACATGTTTACGGGAAGCAGTGGGATACGTGTCACTGTGACAATGGTGGATTGTTCGGCTGCTCTTGGGAATCGCAAAGAGCTGTGCGCGTTAATGATTACACAGCCCCTGACCCTATGGCTCTAGGGTTTTAGGGTTTTTAGCCTCATAAATGGGGCTTTATTTCTTTCCTTCTCATTTTTGCTTCTTTTGTTTCTACCGTTGGAATTTCTTCCCTCTAGTATCTCCATTGGTAACTACTTCACGTAAAAAAATGGCTCATGTCCTTTGCATTTCTATATTGTTAATGCTTTTCATCCACCGTTCTATCGACTATGAGTCATGAGAGTGAGACGCTTTCACAAAGGGATTTCGGCGAACCAGAACCCTCTCTTTTCTAAGATGACTCTGGCGCCGCAGCAACGGTGGCTGATAGAGGAAAAATGAAGGTAGTTGAGTTAGTGATACAGATGAATCACTTAGGAAAGAGGCGACTTCTTTGGCCGACGAATCTCTTATGGAGATCTGGACAGAGATGGAGGGCGCCGTGTTTGCGGAAGGAGGTGAGAGTTCTGGGGCAATCCCCTTGGCTGTTAGAGTTCCAAGCAGAGAGATCGGCCCTTTAGATGAAAAAGGCATATGGCAACGACCTCCTTCCCGCGCAGGGTCATATGAATCTCCGTTTTAATGCAAAGACCTTTCTTCCATTGCTACGGGCAGGAATTAAATTATTGGAAACACAAGTACAGAATCCCAGACTCGGTGCACCTTTTCCTCCCTTACTACACAGAGAGGGTGGACTGGCCTCCAGAAGGTTGTGTGGTTGCCAATACACGGATGCTGGAGGCCGGGGTTTGGTTCACCCTTATTCCCTTATGACCAATCTTCTTAAAGAATAGGGGTTGGAGCCAAGTGAGATCGCCCTCAACGGATGGAGAGCGATCACAACATTCTTCATCTTATTTGCCTTATCAGATTACCCTAAACCTACATTTGACGAACTAAACTATCATTACGAGTTTAGGGCATATGATAGAATGGGGCCTGAATGGTTTTACTACATGAAGCGTAAAGGTCGGCCGATGTTGATTACTGACTGACCTGACTCAGTAAAGGACAGGAAAGATAGGTGGTTTTATGTTAATGGGGATTGGGCACTGCCGACCTGACCTATGGAAACCGTTGTCTCCTTTTATACCGTTCTAAAAGCAGTAAATATTAGCCTACTTATGGTTCAGACAAGGGGGTTCTCTAATACTTATCGTTTTTCTTCGTTTTAAGAGATCTCTACCCCAGAGGTCAGTGCGGATTATTTAAAGCACGTTGCTGCTATCACTGTACAGGGAAAACTTTATAGTTCATCCAAATTTCTTTTAACTGAGAAGAACTTGTTCCGAGCTAGTATAACATTTGTATCTCTGAGTGAAGTATTGCCTCCCGTTCCTAGAGGTAGCGGCTCTTGACCCTTAACACTATCAGAACTATGATCCACAAACACATATATGCGTATCACTTGATAACACTGTGACATTTGTTTTTGATACAGCTCCTCACATTCTGCGCAAAATTCTTATTATCCAGAAAAGGATACCGCTCAAGGAACAACTAACAATGGCCCAAAAGGTGACAGCGCTGAAGGCTAGCTCGAAGAAAGACCCCTCGACTTTTACTTATTCTTCTCAGCGAGATCGGAACGTCCCCAACTCACGCTCTGAGAATAGCACTAGGTCTAGTGGCAACTCAACAAGGTGTTGGGTATTTATAGGAAAATATCTAAGTGGAGTACTTCGCGACATATGCTCCATGTGTCTATCCTAGTTGGCATGCAGTGTCCACGTGTAGCCTCCTATTGCCACATGTACGACGTGAATCACTTATCTCCACTGAGTTGTCCAATTCGGTCCTTTTTAGTTCGGTAATAACTCCTAACCGATCTCCAAGGTCGGTTATCTCGTCAGTGATAATCACCATGATCATATAATTAAATTCATTCCATTAACCTACAAGGCTTAAAATATATCAATATACATATTATTATCTTCTTATAGCGTGAACTCGAAGTAATGTGACCGAGAACTAGCGCTGACAAAACAGCTCGTGAGTTGAAAGCTTTGCTCGTCTCATGCTCACCAAGAGGCGAGCACAAACGAGACCGAGCATTGGCTCAAAATGGTTAGCCACCTCGGCACGGCTTGCCTAAGAGGTGAGCCCAAACAAGCCACTGTCGAGCCACTAGCCAAAATTACGAGCTCGAGCTCAGCTAGCAAAAATGCAAGTCCCAATCCGAACGTGAACCCTATTTAAGTTTTGGCTCGGGTCCACAGGCAAACGAGTGCAAACACGGCTCATCGAGCTGTTTTAGCAACCCCATCGAAACCCTATAGCTAGCTTCGTGGACTTTTTGTTACTTTTGGCACCAATAGTACAAGTTTTAGTTTATGAATATTTTGAACTAATGGTTGTAACTTATATTGAATGAATAAGGCTATAAGATCTTACAAGTTTGAGTTTTCTAATTGTTTTGTAATGCTTTGACGTAAGGTACATATGTCTCCCTATTATTTATCTTTTTCTTGAATGGAATAAAGATGATAGGGTTTCCAAACCCTGTGGAGCATAAGTGGAGGTTAAAAAAAAAAAAAAAAACTACATCTATGCTCACACGTGTTTTCCTTAAAAAAATGTTCGAGATTTCTAATATTTTGAACTGTATTTTTGTATCTTTTTAAAGTTGTAAACATTGCCATTGAATGGTGTTATGAAAGCTTGGAGATTGAAATATGCATATACATGAATAAAGGTTCTTCGTAAGCAGACAAAGTTGTTGGCAATCAACCATTCATTTCAACCTTTAAGTACAGTTTCTAGGAACTTCTGATGTTTTTAAAGTACATTTCGTGCTTTCCAGGTGGAACTGCATACTAACAACCATGTCAACTTTTATTCAGTTGTGCCATTTTTAATTAAAAAAAAAGGTTAACAATATATATATATATATATACATATTTTTTTTTAAAACAAATAATACATTTGACGACATTTCATTTTTCATCACATCACTTTTAAATCAATAACAATTATAGAAATCACGTGTGCAAGTTCTTGTCAAACTTTCTTTTACAAGAATTACAAAGAATTTTTGTTTAAAATGGAAATTAGATTTTGTGAAAATACATAGTTGAGATTTGTATAGTATATGTAATTCTGTCAAATATGCTTTTAAATAGAAATAGAATGGAAACATACAAGATTCATAATTATTATTTTTGGTGCTAAATTTTAGGGTTTTTTATTCTTTTAATTTTAATTTGGGGGGAAGGGGCGTGCAAAAAAGTTGATTTCTACGATGGGAAACAATATTTGGAGAGTACTTTAAGTGGTCAATTAACAACTCATATGTAAGATTTAAGGTCTTATATTTATAATAAGTTGAGACTCTTGAAGCCATATGTTGGTTCCTAATTGGTCCTCAAGCTTGGGTGGTGATAGCTTAAGAGTGAGTTTTTCTAGAGAAATAAATAATAGAGCATAATATAGAGCTAATTAAAATTCACAAGCAGTCAATTTAGAAAATCACATGTGGTCACTCGTGGTTTTATACATGTGGCAACTTGTGAATGGTAGTTGGACTCTTTTATGAAACACTCTATGACTCCACAAAAAATGGGTTTCAAGAGTACTAGAACTTTTTTCAATGGAATGGACACAACCATCATGTTTTCTATGGAGTCATATTAGGCTCTGTGCATAGAGCCTGATTGTTAATAGAAAATAGCTATGTCAATCCGATCTGACTTAATAGACGCACTCCCATTCTGGCAAAATTGTCATTTTTGAATATCTAACAAAATTGTTATTTATATAGAATAATGTTATGTAGCACCAGTGGTGTTTGGCACTAGTTTAGGTGGCATCCAATGTGATATTAAATGATAAGTGAAATTAAATCGAATAAACAAATGACCCACTTAATTCAACTTATCATTTAATGTCACCTTAATATAGTGCCAAGCACCAGTGGTGTTTAATAGCATTATTCATTTATATATATAGAATAGAATAAAATAACAATAGGTTTGTTCAACCGATACTAGATTCTTGAGTTAGAATTATGACGGACCACCAACAAGTTTTGACGGAAACCAGATTGGTTTCCGTCAGAAGGTTGTGACGGAATTGTTTCGGTCAGAACTTTGTTTCTGACGGATTGGTTTCCGTCGGAACTTGTGACGGATAACTGCCGTTAGAAATTTGTGACGGTCACGTTCCGTCAGGTATTTCCTACCACATTTTATCTGTCACAATCTTTCTCATCGATGACTATCCGTCACAAGGGCCGTCGGAAGTTTGTGACGGTCATTTATTTTTGGTCACAAAGAATTAGCGACTGAGGTTTCAGCCATATGCTTTCTGACCAAACTTTTCTATCACAAACCGTCTTTTGTGACGGATTTTCTTACTTTAGCGACGGACAACTGGCGGCCTTTTTAGTAGCTAGATCTTTTTGGTTATCTTAGTCCAACATGAAAACTACCATTTTGTCCAGTTGTATCAAAGATTCATCAGATATTATACCGGCCTACCATATTAACTAAACCATCTCAACCCAATATTTCGATATTTAAGACACTATTCAAGATTCAACCTTCAAACAGTGCAAACATTTTGGAATTGTCTCCCACATGTGCTTAATTTTTGAGATCAGATATATGTACAGTTTACTGCAATTCACCCATCTGCGTACAGTTGCTACAACATTCTTCAAAGGATCGAACTGCTGTAACTATTCCAATTGAGTACACGCTCCAAGCAGTCCGAAACAAGACTGACATATATATGTTGTTCAGATAAGCCACCATCTTACACAAGTATAATATCCTGTTAGCTTAATATGAAAATTATAATATATACTATAGAGTCATTACTTATCCCACAACGTATATTTGATCAGCTAGCGTTCATGCATGCACAGAAGAGGCAAAAGTTGACTCAATATTTATTCTTTATCAACGAGACAACAACTGCTCAAAGTGAAATATATATATATATATATATATATATCTAAACACTCCTTTAAATTAGTGTTCCATTTATACCTGCAAAATGCTATATATATATATATATATATATATCTCACAAAATCCCCAACTTTTATTGTTCTCGTCTTTCTAAAATATGAAGGACAGAATAAACTAATCAAACAGTACGGTGGCTCCGATTGCCTTTCTTTTCGCTCCATTCTTTGGCTTCCTTTAAAGGGACTATTAATTATTCTTCTAATTTCTCATCTACGTATTTTTGTCCATCTTTAACCATCCATTGTGACGTTGTCTTCTTGACTGCTTTTCTTTCGAAGCCAATTCGTGAAAACCTCCAGTGTGTTCGTGTCGGCCCGGTAATGCTTCTGGGTGAATTCGAGAAGAGCCGGCCACGTGAAATCCGGGTACATTCTTGGATGTTCTTCCGACACCAATTCTTTCGGAGGGCTTACGATTTTGTCCATCTTTGGACAGAGGAAGAAAGCAAGTGATTTCCTTGGGACTTCTCTGTTTACAACTGCCCGATGCAAGCAACTATTGTATATCCCATTTGATAGACCCTACAAAACAAATTATACGGTTCAGTCCTGTCCGTCCAATATAACGTTGAAGGTGTACAAAGAGTAGGTACTTCTTAACTTACCATGAAAGTATCGCCAATATTGACCACGAAAGCCTCTGGATTCGGAGCAATGGAGTGCCATTTTTCATCAGCAAATACCTCAAGGCCACCAACATTATCCTGATGAAGGATGGTTAAGGATGTGGGATCACGATGAGGCCCTGTTCCCAGAGTTAGATCGGGTTTTTGACATGGAGGATAGTAGTTTAGTCTCATTATAGAGTCATTTCCCTCAAAGAATTCTCTGAAACAAGCTTGTCCGACGCCGAGGCTCTTTCCAAGGAGCTCCATGATATTAAGGGAGAGCTTGCTCATGGCTTCCGAGTATTCTTGGCAAACCCTCCTTCAAAAAGTTAAAAAAGAAACCAAAACATAAGCACACATATATAATGACAACTTTTAGATAAAGCAGTTCAACACTTGCCATCGTCATACCCGAATTCTTGGTACTCCTTGCCCATAACACTCAAGAAATAGCTCTCGACAATGTCGGAGAGCTGAAGATCAGCACTATAACGAACGGAAAGAGTCTCTTTCCACGGAAGCTTGGAGGAAAATCTACCAGTAAAACTACTAGCATAGCCACAATGTTCACCAATTTTCCTCAAGGCCCTTTGTTTCTCCTCAAGTGGCTTCCCAAAGAAATAGTCCATACCCTTATGAGCATCCTCGACGAGCTCCAAATTAACCCCATGATTGACAACTAGAAACACCCCATGTTCTCTACATGCCCGGTTAACAAGACAAGTTGCATAGGAAACCAAGTCGACATCACCAGAGAGAAAGCCTCCCAAATCTATAGCAGGAACATTTAGTAGAGGCGGTGGCTCGGGACAAGGTTTCTCATGATCAGGCCATATGAATTGTGGCAGTATGTTGTCCTGGTGTTGAAGAACAGATGCATCAAAAACCAGGGATTTTTCTTCACTTGGCATTATGATTGAAATTAATGGGATTGCGAACAAGAAAGCAAGAAAACTAGAGAGGTCTTTAGTGAGAATTGAACTAATTAAGAAGAGGACGTGAAAAGAGTCATGTAATAAGGTTGTATAAGAGAGGCAAGTTGAGGCAAAAAGCCAATAGCCTTTATTGGGGAGATCGATAAAATTAACGTTGGAATCTAGTTGACTTCACTATCTCGTCATCTCACAAATGATTGGAATCTGAAAGCCAAAAGAAAAAACTATTCCCAGGTACTGCAATATGCAAAGAAATATCAGAGGGAGTTTTATTATTTTTATTATTTGGGGATAGATTACAGTTCGAAATTTCTTTTCTTTTTCCCGTCTCATTTCGTACGATTAGAACATTCCAGCTGACAACAATTTGATGATGTTCTTTAAGCAAAGTTCACAATAACATCAAAGAAACATCGATGAGACAAGTCGGAAACAAGATGCCCAAAAGATAAAAGATTGTGAAACCTCTAGATTTTGGAACACATGATAGCGGAAGAATATTGCCTAAATTCAGTTTATTTACCTATTACACGCACTAAGTAATGTATAAGTTTCTGAATTTTTTTCAAATAAACACACTTCCTTACCGAGAGATCTTATAACACCATATGTGTCATACGGTATGGCACCACATAGCATGTGGCGTGGATTGGCGCGCTCCAATGCAAGCCACATGTGCCATGTGGTGCCAGACCATATGGCACATATGGTGTAAGAACAAATTCACTTCCTTGCCAATATATTTGATTTAAGTTCGAATCACCATTATAATAATCCCCTTGTACTAAACAAGACAAAACTAATTGCAAGTTAGTTCATTTCAGCTTATCTATCCATCTAAAATAAACATTTCAAACGAGTTAATATATACTAGTATTAGACTATTAGTTCAAAATCTATATAATTTGACTTTTGAATCGTCAATGTTACTGCAAAATATAGGACAAAATTAAATTTCAAAGGTAAAATCAGCCTCATGTATCCACTTGTCACTACTCCACTTTTTGAGTACCAAACTCAGTATTCCTATAGTACCTGAGACTTTCTTGAAGCCAATTCCTTTTCGGATCAGTGTAGATGTAATAAATCAACAGTTTCTAAAGAACTGCTTCAATTTGAAGGCCCTGTTTTTCGGTTCATTACTAATAAATAACTTCAATATCGTTAAGTGCCCACACATATACAATTGCTCAAGCTTGGTCTAGCCTTCCAACCTGGGAGACATGATTTGTCCTCGTTTTATATAAGTCGCTTCTCATCACACATTCACCTACATATTTAGCTTTCATTTGATTAATCCTACCCAGCATCACCTCGGTTTTTGATGTAGCTTCATCTCATTGGAAAAGTAATCGAACTGCCCGATGAGGAGCATTGATACATCATTGGATGCGCCTATCTTATTGGGTAAAATTACTCCACTACTCAATGAGGAGAGCGCACCACTAGCCCACATCATTTTACGAGCATACCACCTACACCTCATCTTATTGGTGATTAGGTAAAGGTACTGAACTGAGCTACCCCATTGGCGCACATAGCACTAAGCCATCTTATCGGGCAAGCATATCAAACGGTAGGCTAGTCACAACTAAATTTCCCCAATATATAAAGTTAGAAATATAGGGCTCTAGTAATAATAAATCAAAAACCTCATTTAAAATCTTAAACTAAATAGAGAAGATAGAAGTGCTACAAGAGGGGGGGCTGTGTGTATATATATAATTTACCTTTTCCATAGGGGCAAAAGGTATCTTTTCAAACAAGGTGGATGAGGGAGTTTCATCACCACCATGAAAGGGTTTCCTTCTTTAAAACCCAAGGGAATTCCAATCCCACTTTATCAAGGCATATTCAGATGACCCTATATATCAGGACCAATAGGAAAATCTTCTTCATAAATTGATTATACAGTCAAGTTCAATGACCTAAAATTTGAGGCACAAGATTCATGTAATTGGAAGATCAATCATGGTGGAGAATTTTAAGATTTTAGAAACAGGGGAGCAAAGGAAATCCTCAATGAATTCGGCCAAAGAATTATAAAGAAAAAGGTAGATCAAATGCTGGTGGTCTAAAAAGGCTTGTCTTGTGCTATACAGATAAGCAAGTTGCAGCAACTACTACAGAATCATATCACATCACACAAAGAAATTTAAGCTTTACAGGAGAAACAATTGAAACCTATTTCTTAACCAGATGCGTGGTTTGTTATGCACCACAATTAAGATTAAGTCAGAGTATAAGAAATGAAATATGTTGATTACTGACCATAGCAGATCAATCTCGAAATTCGTCAACCCTTTTCTCATGGTAAAAATATTCATCCTCAGTTAAATTACTCAACTGCTAATAACCTGCAAAGGTAAAGAGGATGAGGCATTGAATCATGCAATGTTCTTCACAGCATCGTGAATAGAAATCTTTGGCATGACACAGATAATATACACACAAAGAAACATACAAGTGAATAATTCGCAATTGCTCAACTAGACTAATGATAAGATATTAAGATATCAACATCAGCTATTTGATCTATTAAAAGGCTATCTCTAAAACAATCAGTCCATCCCAAAAACAACTTTTATGATGATAATGTCTGTCCACACACTTTTTATTGCAAGGTCTTAATAAGTTCTAATCAAGTCTTCTCTCATAATGTCTTCCTAAATATGCAGCATCATAGATGATTCTGGACCATTCTTTCCACTAAAATCCAAAAGCTCCATGTCCTCTATAACCACCATGAAGATGGTAAGTTAAAGAGACATCTGATTAAGAAAGTAACAGAAACGGAAGAGATGAGTGAGTCTACTGAAAGAAGCTGGGGTATCCTATTGTTTTCAAGCGTGTTTTTAAGCCACCTACTTGTATGTAAAAAGGTTCAACTCACACCAATCGACAAATTACTTTCAACTTCAATCATAAAGAAAAGTTTTTCATAAAATCAGCAAAACTTTGAGCTCCACTAAATATCCAATTAGTACATGTTAAAATCCACTTATGTTTTAACTTAACCAATCATGTTATAATCCCTACTAATTTATACTAATGACTGATTCTATTTCACTTGATAATTGTAAACTGCTGTTATCATATTCCCTTTTCCATTCGGACTTGTCAACTGAATTGATAAACAATTATTCCGTCTCACAGCTAAGTACTATCAACTTACTTTTGTGGCAAGCAGAAAAAGCTCATGTTTTTTTTGATCAACCAAAAATAAAAATCCTGATTGATCAATCTTCCTTGTGCATAAGCATTGACAGTGCCAAAACAAGACACAAGTTGCAATATCCAAGGCAACAAACGATACGTTCTGGAAATCATGATGGGAACGTAGCCCAAACACATCAATGGAGGACACTAATTAAAAGAAGTTCCCAAAGGATAATCGGCACATGTATTGTTAGAAACTCTAGTGAACACCTCATTTGTTATTACCATAGTCACAGTAGACAAGTTTAGGCAAAAACAAGATCAACCAAAACATTTAAGGATGCTTTCTCGTGTTATCGGCATGTGTAAGCATTGTTGGTCTTCCCCGTGAGCGAATCGGATTGCAGAAGGCTGGGAAAGGTTGAAGGGGGAAACAATACAACAAAAACATATCTTAGAACTAACAGCACATCTGTACACTGGCTGGTTACAGCATTTCAAAGGATACAGGTAAACCTAAAGGATGTTATGGAGATCCATGGTAAATCATATTACCTGGCTGCAGAAACTTTTGTAAATTTTAACTTAGGAAACCAGAAAAGATTACCGGAACAGTGTTTCCTTATTCAACGTGTCACCTATCTGCATATGCAACATGTAGGTCAAATCCCATTTGAAATTTGAGCTGCATCGGTATCTGGGAAAACATAACATACAGAATGCCAAGTTCACCCAGGTTTACTTCAACTATCTGACCTACACGACGCTCTTCCGATCTAGAAAAGGTTCTTCCCACCTTCAAAGAAAATTAGACAATCTCCCAGACATATCATTCCTATCAATCAGAAATACCTTTCGATAGTTCTTACCATAAAATGCTTCTTTTGTTTGGGTTTCAGATTGCAATAACTAAAATAAGTGTATAACGCTACGATACCAGGACTTCTCTAGGAACCAGTGTTTTCAGGAAATTTGCGTGCAAGGAACATGGTATAGAGAAAACAATCGACAAATATGTTGAAAGTATCCAGCAAACACTGCTGAAAACTTAAATTGAATGAGATAAACGCAAGTAGCACAAGACTTCAAAAGGGGCAAGTGGGATGGAGTATAGAGAAATTCTAAACTCTCTAGCTGCAAAACAATCGCTTTAATCATGATTGAAGAAAGCAAAGGAAAGAACAGCATCTCTTCTTATTGCTTCTGGAGCAGCCTCTTTAACATGCAAAACAGAAAACGTTATTAGATTATTAGTGGCAAAAATCAAAGTACATTTCACTTTTCTTGAGGAATTGACAATCCATCAATATGCTTTGTTCATTTTATTTTTGGTACTTGATCCAAATCAGCAATAATCTCCAACTTGACTTTTAGTTGATTTCTTTTATTATTATGCATAAATAAATATTGAAAAGTGGAGAAAAAGGGCTCCGTCTATGCAGCTTTATTTTAGCATACCTTTCGATAAGTTCCAAACTAAAATTGTACAGTCCAAAATAATTTAGTCGGCACTAGGTGCACCAAATTCACTCCAATCCATTCATGCTAAATGTTTAACTGAATATATAGCAAGGCCACTGCCAAAAACTCTATTAATCACCACTGTGATTTTTCTATGTTCCGCAAGCATGAGCGAGTAAATGAATTCATATGAAGAATGTGCTAGACATTGTAAGTAATCACAAAAAGAGGTCCTTACATACTTGATGCTGGGTATACGGAGTTTTAAAACTGCTTGTCAAGTGCCTGCAATTTTACTTCTCCAATTACTTATCCTCCCTATGCCCAAGAAAGGGTGGAAAAATGAAAGCTCTCTCTCACTCATACAAGATACAAGAAAGAGACACAAAATATTATGTGCAGATATTAAATAATAAATATTAACAATTAGAAGATGGTATTCTCTCTAGATGCATCTGTGCATATAAACATTGAGATTGGAGAAAGAGTAGGCTGTAGAGTAGAAGGGTCAAGTGAGAAACTTAAAGGTGATATGTGTTGCAAATACCAAATTGGTTAATTTACGCAAAATTGCATCTGTCCATGAATAAACTTGGATCTTATATTTTGTTCCTTGCCTCTCACTGCAAAATCTCCATCAGTATGGTTCCTTCCAAGTTCCAACGTCGTAAAACAAGAATGAAAATGAAATTCGTGTAATTTTGTTCAATAACAAATGTGAAAAAGGTCCCACAAGATCGAATACATAAGTTGGTGAAGACACAAAGCAATAATAGACAAGTCTGGGCAAAAACATATGGTGATATGGAGGAGGAGTAAAAAGAGAATTCACAAGAAGCTAGTGCAAAGTTAGCTGAAAACAGATAAATGTCAAATGATACACTACAGCTAATTATTTCAACTGAACCAGAATTACAAACACCAGGTCATTTTCAAACTAAACCTTGATGCACTTACTACTGATAAAAAAAAAAAAAAAAAAAAAAAAAAAAAAAAAAAATGAAAACAAATATTTAACATAAAATTAACCAATAA
>CAVNYN010239025.1:0-19134 GCA_963692815.1 Nyctanthes arbor-tristis | reverse complement strand
CCCCCCCCCCCCCCCCCCCCCCCCCCCCCCCCCCCCCCCCCCCCCCCCCCCCCCCGCCCCCCGCAAGCACGGCATGGGCATATACCCAATATTTTAACCTTTGAGACAAGATAATTTTTAACTCTAAGATGTCAAAGGTACCATGCTCAGATCTTGTTAGTACCAGTATGAAGACATGCAAATGTTGATAGGCAAAGATAAAAAATAAATAAATTTGTAATCTTGAATGGGTTTAACTTTTCAGATATGATGTTTCTACACAAGAAGATGATGCAGCCACGCATTCACTCAATGGAATTGAGTATCCCTGCCTAATTTTTTGCTGCATTAAAAATTAGAGATTAATTAATGGCGTATTCTTGACATGTACTGAATTAGCTGAGTGGAATACTCTGTCACTTTGTTTGGGGGCCGGATTTGAACTTTCCCCTTTGCCGTAAGTAGATTCTTTGATGAGAAGATGAAACAGTTATTTGATCTTCTAGGTCCTGGTTTGTGCAACAGTGTGTGTATATGTGAATGAGAATATTTACTATTTGTTGAAAGAAAGGCCTTTCAATGGAAGTTGCCAAATAGAACAATTTGCTTTTGATTCTCCAGAAAGGCAGGCAAAACTGCCTCTTCATTTGTGCGTACTGCATTCTTCGTAAGCACTAAAATAGTTACCAGCACAAGATTCTCCTTAGGTGGTGTGTCCAGGTATTACGTCGAGGTATCATTATATCCTTTCCGTCAGCAAACATTAGATTTTCAAAAAAAAGGGGGAATCTAAGTTCTCCTTTTTTTTTTTTTTTTTTTTTTTTTTAAATCTCCACTTGTACGTGCCTAATATTTATCTGCTGGTTATATTGACTTCATTTTTCAAATTTTTCTGTTACATTTCATAGGAAGTTTTCGCCAAACATGTAAATTGGTTTGCGTTAGGAATCCCTTCTCAAATACGGATTCCAATCTCCAAAATTTCCATTATTCCCCAAGATTTAGCATATCTTCTAGTGGCATATGTTAAGAGTTGCCATTATAAGTGAAATGGAAAGAAAACGATGCCAAACGAATCGTATACAAAACCTAATGCCAATTTAAAGTTGGAACAAGATGGATTGCCAAAACAAATATCAACTCACATCCGTTGAGTCCCTTATCATTTGCATCTTGGATATGCATAATTTGATAGGTTTCACATTTTATGGGAAAAATATGGAATATTTAACGAACGGGTGGCAGATCTAGGATTGCATAAATCTAGATGAACTGAAAGTTATATTATAAATCAATTTGTCTATAGTATCAAGTATGGTACCCCTTAGACTCATGTAGTCTTACGACATTCAAGTTGGCTTTCCACACCTTAGACCAGAGTTCGATTCCCCTCCCCTACAATCCCTTTGTAATTCAAAAAAAAAAAAAAAGTATGGTACCCCTTGAGTATGCTCCAACAAACATGACTGTACTTAAAACATAATGATATTCGAGAAGTACTAGAAGAAATTGATAAAGAGACACAGGCATCTTATTGATTTATTATGGATAGTACTCGTATATAAATATCATTTTTCTTCTTAATCGTCTCGTGATTACACATCAACACTACTTAGGATACAAGTTCATCTACTTAATTGTGAGTAGACTGCAATACATAAAATGCACCCTCTTTTATCATACATAAGATACGCTATATTCTAATAAAGAATTATTCTCAAAATTCCAATTACAGTGTGAACCTAGTCTTTTCTTGCTTGTGATAAATGACAAAAAATATATCCCTTGTCGATATTGCTAGTTATTGCAAGATTTTCTCACTTTTTCTTTAGCCCCCTACAAACCTACTTCATGTTATGTATTTTATTATTGTAGTTAAAAAGAGTTAGACACTTCACAAAGAATTACTGATATTCTGAAAAATCGAATAATTATCCGTTTCTTTGTTTAAGTATATTAAGTTGATTTAATTTTTAGTTTATGAAATATTCTCTATCATATAAGATTCATGTGACGCTTTAATGACTTTGGACGGATATCGTCTTTGAACTCCTTTAAGAACAAATTAAGAAACAACGTGTAAAATTCCTAGTGAAGGAAAAACCGTGCTGAAAATGTCTAGGATATGTTGGTTACAAATATCTTCAATGAAAAGAAATATCTTTAAACTATAATAAAGGAACAAAATGTGAAAGGTTAGTAATTTTAATACGGCATGATCTCTAAATAACTTTGATAGCTCAAAGTACCTGCCACCAAATTCCTTTTACGTTTGTAGTTTGTGTTATATGCGTATATGGGAAAGTTAAGTTTTTCTACTTATTTTTCAATCAGCTTTTTCTCATTTTGTATCCTAAAATTTTTTTCGACTTTTTTCATTCGTGTTCTAATAAAAAAACTTCTCTATCAAGGACATTAGACATATATGTTCAACTCAGCATCTCTGTTTTGGCATACATATATGTATCCCCGTTTTAGCGTTCAATAATCATCTTTCGCCAAAATGTGCAAATATCATTATGTGTTGTTGACGCCATGATGTACTTGTAAAAAAACCCACTTTCTAAAGTAATGCTTATATTGCTTTAGTCCTGTTAAGACATAATATTACTACATGTACTGAAAAACATAATATTACTACATGTACTGAAAAAATGTAGACAATTTTAGACCATCTATCGAATATACACACACACACATATATATATTTGAGGTTGAGCGGTATTTTTGGCTCCAAAAACATAGAAGAATACTAAGTGGACATAAACTTTGAGTTAGATATATTTATGTTAGATCTCAATCTGAATAGAAATATAAGTAGAGCAGATAAAAGAAAATGATGATGCATAACTTCAAGTAAATATATATGAGGAATAATTGGCATTTGACAACTTGATGGATATATAAAATGATATATACATGAATATATAACTATAATCCCAGATGGTAAAGAAGACTTCTGATAGTTGAACTTTTAAAGCAGAGTATATGGTCTATGCTCTCATATCCTTATTATTATCCTTGTAAGTTCTAATATCACAGGATGAATCCAGCAAGCATCACTCTCCAGACTTTCCGGCCAACAGATGCCGATGACGTCCTGTCATGGGCCGGAGACGATAGGATTGTCCGGTTATTCCGCTGATATACTTTGACATCAGAAAAAAGAGGCCATAACATTGATCAAGGAAGTCTGCAAGCTTCATCCAGGGTTCAAATCAATATGCATCGACGATCGGTGTATTGATTCATATCAGTTTCTCCAGGAACCAGCGACGACCGGAGCAGGGCGGATTTAGAGTATGCCATAGCTGTGCAGTACTGGGGACAGGGGATAACTACAAGGGCAGTGAAAATGGTGCTATGTCAAGTTTTTAAAGAGTTTCCTGAATTAGTAACGCTTCAGGCTTACACTGTACTACAAAATAAGGTTTCTGAGAAAGCGTTGGAAAAGGCAGGATTTGTTAGAAAGGGTGTGCTGAGAAAGTATACCCATGTCAACGGAGAAATAATGACTAGGTATTTTACAGATGTTATTCCTCCCAAACATTAGGGTTTTTTTAACACGTTTAACTCAATAAAAATGACGAAGATTTTTTAAAGTTTTATCTGTGATTTCTATAATTATGTTCAGTGTACAAAACACGTCATAATCATTTTGTTTACTGGTATTTAAATTTAAATGTTTGAGAAAGTTTAGAAAAAACTTGTAATGGGTCTTTCAAGTTCCCTTTCCGTATACCTTTATCATGGAGTTTGCGTTGTAGGGAAGTCGGGCTTACAACTGTCCCTTCCATATGACACATCCTTATGGGAGACTCCAACTAAATCCCAATACCAACTGAAACCTCACTCAACAGGCTTGAAACTGTGTTACCAGCCAACTGTCTGACTTCTCATGCCGAACACGATGACTCTTGCACCATTTTACAATACAAGTAATGACATTTCCATCTATAAAGATAAATGCTCTTTTTCATCCCAGAGAAAAAAAAATGCTATTCAATGACAGATGATGTACTAGGCAATCTAATGACTATTAAGCATCCAGATGATATAACAAGAAGGGATCAGCCAAAGGATAAAGAAAGAATACAGAACTATGGAACAAAAAGATCACTTTTTCACCAAGCAGCAGAACGGCTACCCACAAAATTTGGTACACGATGATGAACATGCAACTGGGAAAATAGCTCTCTATTTGGAAGCAATTAATTCTCATGCAGAGCCTTCATTAGATATAGTCTACTGAAGCTTTGTCCAGCAACACTGCATGTCACAAAGCCGACAAAATATCAATTTCCAGAACATACCAAATTATTGGATAAAACTTTTGATCTCAACTTAGGAACAAGTCACATATCCCAGTCTTCAAAATTTCAATGGATGCAGGGGTGAACATCAGCATAAAAAGAAATAATGCTTTTTTCAATAGGTGCATCACAACCTTGTCCCCACTCTCCCTCCCTCTTTTAAAAAAAAAAAATTGTGATTTTGACGACCTTATTACACTATGAACGGTAAATGTTTTAAAGGTGCGTCTAATAACTGTTCTTGCTGAAGTATGAGGCCACAGATTTTGAAAGGAAACAAGATATGGTTTTAACGACCTTATTACACTAAGTTTTTAATGACTCATGAATAGAAAGTACATACATGCGCAAGAAGGAAGAGTAAAGAAAATAATAAGTGTACATCTACAACAAAAGACCAAGTGCAATGTCCCAAAGAACATACACCTTTGAAACATGTATTCCTGACTAAGAAATCATAGACAATTTGATGAAAGATAGGCAGGCGGGCAGGTGGGTGTCTCTGTATCTCTGTGTGTGTGTGTGTGTGTGTGAGAGAGAGAGAGAGGGAGAGACTTGTTCAGGCAATTTTCTGAAGTAAAGCATATGAGTACAGCAATAAAAACTAAAAGCTTTAAGAACAGCAAGTATACCCATTAATTTGGTTGCAGTAGTTGGAAATTTGATTAGTAATGAGAAAACTATCCAGACGCGATGGCTCTGGGATAGGCTTAAAAACGGGGTTTGAAGGATCCTCTTCAGGCAATGGCTCTTCTCCAGCAGCTTTACGTGTCATGTTTTCAGCCCTACACGACAAAAAGCACAGTGGAGATAGAATTTCTCTTTGAACAAATTCATACTTATGCAGCTAGCCATATTAACCAACTCTATATGACATTTGAAAACTTTCTTTGCTAGAATACATTTGATAAATACAAAACTTAGACAATTTCACCACTCATTAAACTACTACTCATGTTCCATAAAGCTTTGCAAAACCTACTTCCAGTTAAGACCATACCCATCAAAAGTCAAGTACAATAAGCGCGCAGGCAGAAATTTAGCAACTAACAGAATCAACAAGGAATTTTCATGTTCATTCATCCTCATGCTCCATAGCATCAGCACAGAGCAAAGAAGTTTCTTGCTCAAGAATCCCACCAGTATCACTCATAAAGAACATGACATCAAGAGGAAAAGACCCAAGTAATAAATACCTTCTTTTCTGAAGCCAGGCTTGCTGCTGAGCTTGCTGACGAGAGAGATTCCTATAATAGAATTGGAACTGAAGGGGGAAAAAACAATGTCATGACATGCGCTTAGCTGATTATAGCAGTTTATGGCATTATGCCAACAGGAATTGGAAGACCGACCTTCTGTTGTTCCATTGACAAGTCATCCATGCATTCGATCAGAAACTCCATATTCCTCTCTAAGAATGGACTTGTAGACAATTGCAATCTTTCATAATCACACTAGCATGCCAGAATATATTCAAATTCAAACTGAAGTTTATCGAGAGCCAAAAAAAAAAAAAAAAGGCCAAAAGAAATTACCTGTCTGACAGGAGTATCAGTCTCCAGTTCAGTCATAAAAGCACTGATAAGAGCAGAATTTGAAACCTTAATCTGATACATCGCGAAGGAAACATCAAGACATCAAAATATATACCAAATTACTGATATCCAGAGATCTCTAGAAGTTCCCATAAGAGATGGAAAGAATCCAGCTATAAGAGAAAAAATTTGTCCTTCTAAAATTAAACATTACTTGCTTGTCATAATATGCATGAACACACTAAATCAAGCATCAATTACTTTAATTTTCAAGTAGGTTCTGTATTACATCAAAAAGTTATATAGTGAGAATCTTATAAAGTGAGAATATACTACGTCAAAAAGTTATATATTACACAGCCATTTGGAACTGCAAATATAAAGTGAGAATCTTAAATTTAAGTGTCATGCATGAGGCGCACAAAAGAGAAAAACCTGGGCAGGAGAAAGGCCGGGGGAAGGGGGTTGTAAAAGGTTAGTTGTATGCTTATAAGTGAAAAATATGATCACTGTAAAGAGAAGAAAATATTTTCCAGGGCATACCGGAATCTCCTCAAAGATATCAACCCAGGAAAGATTCTTCTCCCTCAACCTGAGAAGCGAGCCCTTATTAGACAACCAAAATAGCTACAATTCTAGGAACCATCCAGAGAAATAAATGAATCCTTTTTGCTATCTCTCAAAGGAGAGCACAAGGAAAAGTGGAAGCATACTTCTCTCCGGTAAAGTTATTACTGCGGTAAAGATCCATGAATGAATCAGAAAGCTTCAATGCCTTCAACGCTAGGACACCTTGGTTGGATCTTGATGGATCATACACAATACAGACACAACGTCTTATGTTCTCCTGCAATGAAGAGAAATAACAAAAGTAACTAACAGTTGGACAAATCATGATACATTGCATGCCACATAGGTGAAAATCTTTTGAGGCCAATAGGCTGGTCCACGTTATGCGCGCAGGCCTGAAATGTCTCGAATAGCATTGCAAGCAACTAAATAGTATGAATAAGGATGAGCTCTATTTGCAAGCAATAGATTATAAACCCTAGACTCATCTGTTTATCATGAGATGTGACCAGCAAAAATCATGGGAGAAGCAATTTTGATAATCACATATAAAGAAAGCAAGGAGTTAAAAGGAGTCTTATGCTTTGAGTCTTTGACCACATAGAAAATCACCGTACCAGCTAATTGTTTTAGATCACTTTGTAGAAAGCTAACGAGTAAAAGCTCTTAGCTGAACAAGACTTTATGTATTTGTGATTATAAGAATCAGGACTAGTTTCGGTTTTGTTTATATTGCGTTGCATCCCAAAGAGAGTATGAAGCTTAAAACGGGAAGAGGTCCCAAAGACAATGTATATAACAATATAACATCCAATCAAAAGCATTCCACTGACAGCCATGTATCAAAAACCATCACTATGCAATAAGTTATCATGCAGGACATTTCTCTTCAGGGTTGGAGAACAAAAATCCAAAGAGAGTGCAAATGATAAGGCAAAAGAAGTAGATATACTACCTGGTAGTTCATGAATGTCTCTATGAGTTCCACCGTCTGAAAAGAGCCAAATAAAGTTGACTGATACCTGGAGAAGTTTCATGGAACAAAGTAATCAGTAAACAAAAATACGCACCTAATTCATGTAAAAATAAATATATGTTACTGCTTATTTAACAGGATATTAGTGGAAGAGTACCGTCCTCCCGTTACTAATATTCCAATTTGATTATACTGACTCTCAGATTTTTAGGAGAATTAAAAGGAAAAAAAAATTTTGTGTCCGTTACAAGAGATCAATACCAATATACATGTACATTTGCACAAGTTAGGGTGAAGATGGTGGGGAGAAGAGCACTCACCATCCAACAGTGTTATTGTCAACATTAACCTCTCTCAAGCATCTCATCATCTCTAGTTGATAATTAGCACCTTCAGCTTCAATCTCTTCATCTTCCTCCCTAATCTGTGGTATAACATCAATCACTCAATGGAACAGAAGACAGACTAAAAATTTGACAAAATTTTCAAATGCGGTCCAAAAGTCAAAATTTCAATTAAACGGAATATAGGGAAGTGACAGAATTTTGTATACCGGGAATGGGAAGCAGTTAGTAACTTCCAGAACACTACCAACATCCAACCCAAGCAGCTGTCCTGTTACGAGAGCTGGAGAAAATTCTTGGCAGTGCTTTATTATCTTTAAAATAACCTGTTCAAAGCAATTGATAAAGGAGAATTTAATGAAGACTCAAATGTATTGTCAATATTGATTTCCTTTTAAAGATACTCCTACTAGAGCTATGACCTGTTACACATGTTTAGCTATGAATTACCCAAAGCAACAGGTAGCAGGAAAGAAAAAAGAGACAGTCATACAAGTTATGTTGAACTTCAAAAGGAAACATACCCGGCAATTCTCATAGCATAAGAGCTAAAAGAGCACAGGAATTTAAGTTCTAATTTCCAAAATCTAGTCTTCTGCTTATCTACAGATATCCAAATAAACAAAACAGAGCAATAGCAACTAAAATACAATTGCTGTAATGATCAAATTAACAATACACAACGA
The DNA here is from genome assembly GCA_963692815.1 of Nyctanthes arbor-tristis. NCBI lineage: Eukaryota > Viridiplantae > Streptophyta > Magnoliopsida > Lamiales > Oleaceae > Nyctanthes > Nyctanthes arbor-tristis. Next base: position 10,731 of record CAVNYN010239025.1, on the reverse strand, counting down.
TGTTCCCTACCCATTAAAAATGTGAACTCTAACCAAAATTTGATCCTCTGCGTTTTATTTTGTCTTAGAGCTAATAATGTCAAGCATCTCCTAAGCACAACAACCTACAACGTACCAATCCTTCGATCTGCACAACCCTGAGGGGCGGCGCAGCCTCCTCCGTAGCTGCGACTTGCAAAAATGACCGAGCTGTAGCTGCTTTCCAAACACCAAAAGCATAAAGTTGCAGTCAAAAGATTATCAATTTCACAAATCTTATATGGACAAAAATCTTATAAACAAAGAGAAGAGATTGGTAAATACTGTTTGCCATGGCGCCCTTGTGCAGACAGAAAGAGAAGAGAGGAAAGAGAGAAATCAAGAAAGTTCTGAATTCTGATGCGACTGAATCAATGGCGTATAACAGAGAAGCCCTAGCGGTTGAAGAAGGGGAGGAAGTACCAGCTGGCCCCAACTACTTGGCCTTGTTAGGAAACATGCTGGGCCGAAGGAGTAAGCCCAATATTCACTTATTGGGGTCACATTTAAAATTGGGCTACATTATTTGGGCGTTCCTATTAGGCCTGTTAAAAAGGAACCATATAAATTGAGCCTAGTAATTTCAACATCCACTTAATGGACTTAACTATACAGGCATTCTGGCATCTTACCTTTCATCACTCCACGTGTTTCCTAGTTTACTTTCTTCCCTTTCCTTTTTTTTTTTTTTTTTTTTTTTGCTTTTTTTCCCATTTTTCATTTTGGTTTATGACTTTTAGAAGTTACATTTTCTTTATCATTTAATTAAAAAATTAAAATGTCACATATAGAAAATACTAAATGTGATGTTTTAACTATGTGATATTTTAATTGAGTGTGCATTTTTCTATATAATATATGTGACTTTTTCGATGTAATATACGACTTTTTAATTATTAAGTGTGACTTTTTTGATATAATATGTTTCTTCTATTCAAGTGTGACTTTTCCGATATAATATGTCACGTTTTAATCAAGTATGGTTTTTTCTATGTAATATTTGACTTTTTTTCAAGTGTGATTTTTTAATACAATATGCGACTTTTTTTAATCAAGTGTAACTTTTTTTATATAATATGTGACTCTTTAATCTAGTGTGACTATGCGACTTTTTAATGAAGTGTGACTTTTTCAATGTAATATGTGATGTTTTAATCAAGGGTAACTTTTTCTATGTAATATATGATTTTTTATCAAGTATGACTTTTTAATATAATATACAGTTTTTCATTCAAATGTAACTTTTTCACGTAATATGTGACTTTTAAATAAGTGTGACTTTTCGATATAATATGTGACTTTTAATCAAGTGTGACTTTTTCTATGTAATATATACCGTTTTAATTAATTGTGACTTCTAGATGTAATATGCAATTTTTTAATTATTAAGTGTAACCTTTTTTTTTTTTAATATAAGATGCGACTTTGGTTGAAGTGTAACTTTTCATATGTAATATGTCACGTTTTAATTATGTGTGATTTTTTTATGCAATATGTGATTTTTTAATCAAGTATGACTTTTTTAATGCTTAATATGCGACTTTTTTAATCAAATGTAAACTTTTTTTTTATATAATACGTGACTTTTTAATCTAATGTGACTTTTTCCATGTAATATGAGACTTTTTAATGAAGTGTGACTTTGTGAATGTAATATGTGGCGTTTTAATCAAGTTTGACTTTTTCCATGTAATATGTGACTTTTTAATTACGTATGACTTTTTGATATAATATGCGTCTTTCAATTGTGTGACTTTTATGTAATATATGTTGTTTTAATAAATTTGTGACTTTTTCAATGCAATACGTGATTTTTTAATTATTAAGTGGGACTTTTTTTTTAATTATTATAATATGCGACTTTTATTCAAGCGTGACTATTCTGATGTAATATATATGTCACATTTTAATCAAGTGTGACTTTTTAATATAATATACGACTTTTTTTAATCAAGTGTAATTTTTTTAATATAATATGTGACTTTTTAATTCAATGAGACTTTTTCAATATAATAGGTGATTTTTTAATGAAGTTTAATTTTTGTGTATCATATGTGACTTTTTTAATACAATATGTAGTTTTTTAATCAAATGTAACTTTTTAAATATAATATGTGCTATTTTAATCAATTGTAACTTTTTCAATGTAAACTTTTTCGATGTAATATGTGTCGTTTTAATTAAGTGTGTCTTTTTCTATGTAATAAGTGACTTTTTAATTAAATATGATTTTTTAATACAATATATTCAACTTTTTACTCAAGACTATGTGAATTTTTAATTAAATATGATATTTTCTATATGCGACTTTTTTTTAATTAAATAAGTATTTTTTTCCAAATTTACTGCAAACAAGAGTTGGTTTATCGTCATCGTTTCTTTACGTACAACGATACAGTATCAATAACAATATATTTGCGTTGACTTAAATGGCCTATTCAGTATCAACTATACAATTGTCAAAATAAATAAATAAAATAAAATACATTTAGAAGATATGGACATGGACGGAACATACAGAATGTGTGATAAGAAAACTCGTGGAGCAAGATGGACAGTTGGACTCTGCAGAAAACCGCATCATACTGCAAATATCTGCAGCAAAACTTCAAGAACTGCATCAGCCCAAAATATGAAGCCTGGAAAAACCTCCTTAATTACATACTGCAATAGTGAACCATTGAAGGTGTTATTCAGTGCTCGAGCAGGACACCAATTTACTAAGAATCTTAACTACATCTGGACATCAATAGCATTAAGGTCTAAGTTTTACCTGAATTGACCTACAAAGCTTTAAAAAAGAGTGTCATTGTAAGACGAACTTATAAGTTCATGGACCCTTCATCTGTTAAATGCCGCATGCTAAGAAACAAGGCGGGTGTCAAGCCTGTCCAGCAGTTGGGTTGGGTTCCAGTGACTCAGGGTTGTAATTCCACAGTTGTTTCAGCTCATGTCTTATCAGACCCAATATGACAAAAGTTCCTGAGGATTACAAGTTGAAGATGAGGACTAAAAATGCACTACCCTTGCATGTAGGATAGATTTGTTATTTATATTTCAATAAAAATGGGTGTCAACTGGCAAAGAGGCCTAAGACTAAAGCTGAGACGTTTGCCTACTTTAAGGCTATGTCGACCACCTCATTTAAAAGTTCAAGCTAGTAGACAGGGAAATCAGATATTTATTCTAAATTCTTAACGTAAGTGGCCGCAAAGATTTCTCAAATGGAATTCCAAAGTTCATACCTAGTGTACATGGAACAAGATAGAGAAGCGCGGGCTGTCCGTGCCCATTCATCAGATACAAGCCCAGGTAGGTGAAAGTTAAACCTGCAGTAACAATTACCGATGTCATTAAAAAACTACATTCACGTATCCCATTTTTGTCATCAAATGCAGCTAGGAAGAAAGAAATATATTCGTATATTTTCCAAGCAAAGAGACCGATAATGGACAGTAAATCGTCGATTGACATTTGTGATAGCCTCAATCCCACATTGTTTGAGTAGAGAAAAAGAGATTAGTTTATAACTTCATAGACTCACTCTAACTGACATGAGGCTTTTTGGGTGAACACTCGAGAGAAAACTATGCGGGCTCGGCCCAAAATAGACAATATCATGTCAAAGTGGTTTGAGTCGTTACAGATAATATTAGAGAATAGCCTAACTGGAAAAGTGGTCAACGAGGAGGTTTGGCCCCTTTAGGTGGGGTGATTGTGATAGTCTCAATCTCACAACGCTTGAGTAAAGAAAACGAGACCTCTTTATAACTTAAGAAACCTACTACAACTGACATGAGGCTTTTTGAGTGAAAACCCAAGAGCAAAATCATGCGAGCTTGGCTCAAAACAGACAATATCATGTTAAAGTAGAGCGGGTTGTTACAACATTGGCTTATGAAACAACAAGAAGACAAGTTACCCAGAAAGCAAGAATTAGTGATTTATGCAAAATGAAAATGTAAACTTTTGCAACTGTATCAAGATATAAGCAATGGAGCTTTTATGTGCACAGTAAAAACCATTCTAAGTTAAGGATTTTCATAGTGTAACTAACATGTTCCTAGCCTGATTTATTCTTCAAGTAGCAATCTCAAACAAAAACAAGAAGCATGGACAGAAGCAAACAATAGAATACATATTAGACAGCCAATATTATGCACCAGACCCAAAATTAACAATTAGTGTGTTTACAGCAAGACCACGAATAATTACGTAGAACTACAATAGGTATTATGTTATTAATCAAGGAACTCCATGGAGTTCGAGAATTCTTGTGATATAATACTTAGCCCATGTACACGTAAATAACAATATAATTAAACAAGGCAACACGATCTCTCACCAAAACCATAGCCAACTGTCAACCAAATGAAGTACCCACTTATCTTCCTCTTATTATTTGCTTTGTCGAATCTACAACAAACATCAATAAATAATTTATTAGTCAACTGCAACAGTTGAACACCAAAAAGTAGTCATTTTTTTTCAATAATAATAATAATACTTCTGTTATCATCTATCTATTTTACTCGCTTTGTAATCGATATTCCTAAGACAGCTTCAGTATTTCACTACTGAAAATGAATTAAAATGTAAAGTGATCATCTACGCAATGGGAAAGATGTAGTATATGTTAAGTGTGCAGACACAACCTCGCTTCAAAGTTCAGCCCATCTGTGGTGGAATACATAAACACTAGAAACGATACCTATGAGCAAATGATACTAGCAAACCAGGGAATAGAATGTCCCCAAAGCCTATCATGTTATAACCATTCCAAGGATCAGAAACTCGAGGAACTCTCAGAAGCATGGGAATGGATTCTCCACCGCTGTTATTACCTTTAGCAACCTAAATGAAGGGGGAAAAATAATGTTGACAATGTAGATATACAGAATCTTCAAGATCAATATCAAAACCATTAATGTTCCTCCAAAACTAGTCAATGCCATTAACACATTTGGAAAAACTTCAGCTGGATGAGAGAGATGTAAAATGCAAAAGTAATTTATATAAAAGCTGATGTATCCACAACATCACACTGACATGCATGCCAAAATTCGTTATCCTCATACCATAAAAGATCTGCAGCAGCCAGCAAGTCCTGATGCAAAGAGGTTAAATCACCTAACTAACGTTAACAAGTCCAATAGAAAGCAGGAAGAAAAGCTAAAAATTTACTCTGGATTTCATAGCAAAGCTTATTGAAATCAACCTGTACAAGTATTTGGCAACTTCTCTTTTTTTCTTTTTTCTTTTAATAGAAGTATTTATCAACCTGGTACTATAAACAACAAAGAAAAAGTTTAAATTGATCCGGGTGAACTAACTCCAGGCTAAGATAAAGGTGATACATAATATGTTATTGTCGTTTAAATGCAACTGTATTTGAAAGTGCCACGAACAAAGACAATGTTCTTGTAATACACTAAGATAAATTTGAGATGAACCCGTAGGGCATCAGATGATGTTCGCTGCTAATATCTAGCTGCAGAGATTACCATTTAAGATAGACCTTTATTGTTCTGTACATCTCTGCATATTATGGTAGAGTACATGACTACCTTATCCAATTCTCCATTCTGTCAACAGTGGTGTTGAAAATCTTAGGAAGCAGAGAACTACCTTATATTTCATAATTGAAAATAATCCCTAGCACATTCTGAGTGAAGCGAGAAATGGAATGGAATGTATGGCACTAAAGTACACGTATGCTTAATTTTCAAGCTAAATTTAAGTTTGAAGGCCAAACATCCCTGGCTTCCGCTTAAAAAACTGAATGCTGCTTAAAGTTATATAATAAAGTAAAATGGAAAATGAGAATAAACTTACCGCAATCATAACACTGTCATGGAATATAAACGGGGATAGGAAAACCCAAAAGATGTCGTAAAGAAATGCACAGCACAGAAGTACTGTAGCAACCTAGAGAAAATAGATCAAATTATCAGAGGACAATTCAAAGTTAAGCATGTAAAGATTAAGTATGTTTACTCGACATACCTTAATGTTTGGTAATTGAGCCCGTTGCAAGACTGTTATCATCAAACAGATACCCTGATGCACACAGAAAAGCATCAGTATCCAACAATGAAAAGACTTAACAATGATCCATAGAGAAGGAATGTTGTGAAGACTGACTAATGTTTGTAGAAGAAATAGTCAAAAGACCATGCAAATGAACTTGCAAAAACTGGTTGTTTGATGGAAAAGCAAATTGAGAAAAATGGAAAGCTCACAAAAATTTCATTACATTGAATATTTGCAGCCATGACATGAGCATCAGAAAATATAAAATATGGAGCAAGCACTAATCACCAGCTTTCTTTCCTTCTCTGGGTTATAGCCCCCTACTTCACCCTTCCTCCTTATAGATTCAGTATGATTTTACTAGGATAAAACGAAATGAATTCTACTGCCGCCATTCCTTTTTGTGTTTTATTGCTTCTAGAACTGCTATATTATGAAAACACAATCAGCCCTTAAAATGTCAAAGCATCTACTCACACTAAATCCAAACCCCCATAAATCCAAACCCCCATGGATCAAAATTACAAGGGAAATAAAAGATAGGTTCTCCTTCTGTGTAAAATATAGCAGTTGGGTTCCTGTTCAATTTTTTTAGGCTTTCAGGACTCCAATCTTAGCAAAATTAGGCATACAGGTCCCACTGTACAGAAACTATTACTTTTTTTATGCGGAAGGGGCATGCGTCTTGCGCTTGGCCTCAACTTCTAGAACATAATAAAAGGGTAAAAAGAAAAACGATTCTTCTGTAATCATAGCATCTATAAGTAAAAAATGGAAATGCATGAGATTGACATTTAGAAACTCGTTTGGATTTGATTTTTCCTATTTTTCTAAAAAACTTCTGTTTTCCTGTCTGTCCAAGTTAACAAGAGCGAGCCAAAAAGCACAGCTTCCCTTGTTACTAATGGGAGAGAGCAGCACTTTAACTTCTTCATGGACACAATGAGAAGTTTAATGTAGTGTTCTAGGGGAATGCAAGGTCTAAGAGATGGGCCTAGAAAATTTTTCAATTTTTTATTATTTAAGAATTTAAATAAATTAGTTAAATGAACGAAAGAATTAATAAATTGAAAAATAGAATTATTCTTCTTATTCTATTCAATATATGAAATATTTAATTTGTTTAACGGTCCTACAATTAATTGACAAAAATACTAAGAAAAGGAAAATGCCTTCTTATGCTTAGATCTTACTGGGTTAAGGCTTAAATTTGCTGCTCACCTTACACCTTTTAAGATCTTTATTTATTCAATAAGTTTCCTCTCTTCTGCTCATTTGGGAGATTTCATTCCATTCTTGATTTTGCATTTAAATTGTTTTCTTAGGTTTAGTTAGGATTCTTGACCTGTGAAAGTATATCGCTGCATGGTGAGGAAACGTAAACTGGAAAGGCAATGGCATGGTATTCTACAGATTCAAATTTATGACATGGAACCTTTGGATAATGTACAAGATGGTGTGAGTTAATCATATGGCAAAATACGTGCCGCTTCGCAATTCAAGGGATGAAGTAATTACTGTTATATATGTAGAAACACACCCATTCAGCATACAAGATAAGAGTCTTCAGAATATCAAATGCAGATGAGAACAAAATAAGAAAAGAGAAATAGGTCGCTGCTTACAAGGATGTCTTGGCCAACCCAAGAGTATGATGCCTTCCGCTTTGCAGCCCACACAACGGCAAACACCACACAAAATATAAAGACTGCTAAAGAGAGATAGGAAACTTCCCCTACAAGTGGCAGCTTCAAAGTCCTCTGTCCGCAATTTTTGCATTTGCTGCTCAGAAAGTAGGAGCAAACAAGAAACATTGAATGTGAACATGATATATTAAGCATAGCAGAACAGCTTTACTGTTCTACATCAAGAATTGAGCCATACCTTGAGATCAAAGATACTATGCAAGTATGCATTCCCTGATAACAAAAATTGTCTATTAGCAGGCCCATTCAGACATATCAAATTCATTGGGATCATTGAGTCAGAAACAATTAGCCAACCCCTTCCCAACCAAGTCACAAACTTATTTTTCTTGTCTGTATTTAGTTGTCTATGCCCCAACATAGCCAATTTTCCATGTTCACCAATTATCTCTATAGTCTTCGTTAATTTATTCTTTTACTTCTACTTACTGAGCACAGTTATACGTCACCAGTAGTATAATAATGCAATACTAGCATCTTTATATTCCAAAGTGATTTTCAATTTGCAATGGTTTATTTAGGCATATGTCTGGCTAATTTTTGTAGTGTTCAAGCAAGTGTATGAAAAATGAATTCAATTAACAAACTTAATTTGTATCAGTGAAGTGAAAATTAATAAACTACTAACTATCACCATAAACTTTTACAGTGTATTTGCATACATTCATTCATTCAATTATTATATCCAGTTCATCCCCAAGTAAACTTTTTTCCTTGACCCTTTACCTTTTCAGTATGCCTAGGCTGGGTTTGGAAACGCTGGTCTAAATATAGTGAGTATATTCAAGCGAAATCGCCAAGGCATCAGCATGGAAAAATGAAAAGTTCTCATGGAAGTGAAGCTTATAGAAGGATAATATGGGAGAAAGTAAATACTTTAGCCCTTTTGAGTATTATCTCACTTTTAGAAGTATTTGTCAAGTATAATAGATACACTCTGCATCCCTATAGTCGTTTATGAGTGCAAGCAGTCTGTGACATCTCTCAAGCTTGATCTGGATGAACCGAAAATAATTTAATGCTGTATCCTAGAGATTGGTGCTTATCACCAATCAAACCAATGTTTCCGTCCATCTCTTCCCATATTGTTGTGCAGGAAACCTCAACTTTGGCAGTAAAGCAAAATTGATATCAAACAAGAATAGAATGAATAATTACCTCAATACCTCCAAGGCAGAAAAGTACAATGAGCAGCCAGACAAACCAAGATGACATAAAAAGGTAAAGCAGCACCAGAAAAGTTGATGCTGTTATGACAAAAACTACAGCACTTTTTGTATTAATATGCAGGATTTCATCATCATCTTTAGCTACTATTGCATTGGACGATGCCTGACCATGAAAAAGGAACCTGTCTGTTGGGTATAACTTCCTTCAACAGAAAAGAGATGCCTTATATTTTTAAACAGAATATCAATATCAAAAAGCCAAGAAAGAAAAAATTCTGAAAAGAAATCATAATGATGGCCAGTTTTCCCACTAAAAATCAGACCAATTTTATACCCCAAGATTGATGAATCTTTTGAACTTCCTGTATGTATTTGGCAATTTATTTGCACAGTTCGTCTCCTGATTTGAAGTGGCACAAAGTTTTAGATGAGAGTTTTATCCTCAAAAGTTGTCTAAATTCTCTGGCATTGGATCATATACTTCAAGAATACTTCTACCCGCCCCCCCCCCCAACCCCCAAAAAAAGAGACTATTTCTAGGAAAGGTCATGCTTTAATCAGTTCAACTAGGGAGTGCGGCACCCCCTGATTGGTGGAAATCAGGGGAGGCCCTTGATTTCCACCAATCAAGGGGCACCAAGGGAGAGTGTACTCTCCCTAGAAATTTTGATGCTTTAATGCATAAAGAATTGGAAATGAGGGCACTTAATGTGGATACAATGAACATTGACAGGAAACTATATTACTATACTTGCTTTTAAATCGTAAATCAGTGCAGGAAGCATAGTGCAGCCCCAATTTCATCTTTTTATTTTGTTCTATTCTATCACAATTAAGAGGACTTCACAAGACTTTCGGAGGAGGGGGGGACTTCACAAGCAGACTTAATCAATAGTTTTGTGCCATAGCTTTAGATGGCCCTAGGAGGATCCAACTACTGTGCTCGTGTTTGCTCTTGTCTGCATCTTGTACAACTTAAAGTACACGACATGAAGATCCAGAACCTAGGTCAGGTTCAATTGCTTGAAGAAACATGAAGATGAGTGTATAGCTGTAGCTTACAAATGATGTAATGTTACTTAAATAAGGGGTTATAAAAAGCTGGGAAGTTGCATTGGCCTCGTGTCATATGAAAGAAAGGCAAAACATATATTTATTTAATCTGGAGTTATCTGCAATTCAAAGATCTTCAAGTAGACAACTATTTCATTGCTGAGAAGAAAAAACACACCAGGATAAAGCTAGGGGGAAAAATAGAAAAAACAGGATGAGTTTGGCATTTGTTAAAAGTTTGGACTGTAATTGCTTAAGCTGTTTGGTCGAAATTATAGAAACCTAGGATGACTACGAAATGCCACAAAATAGTATAAGCAACCATATGAAGTGGAAGATGAAGTTAATTTATGTAATGCAGGAAATGCACATCTGGAGATGTGCAAACTGCATTGCATAAGAAAATAAAACAAATCATTTTATGCACAATACCCTTGGTGATAGTTCATTATAAGGCTCAAAGTTTTGCTCCGATCTAGTAATATCCGACCAAAGCGACGCACAAGTTACTGTCCCAACAGATATCAACCACAAGAATGTCACTGAAAAATCAACAACTGGGCGATCGGGTGAATATAGCAACAGTTCCACTGCATTGGAAGACAAGACAAAATTTAGGATGTGTATGGTATTGATATTTCAGGAATCAATTCTTTTCCACATAAGTTCCCAAACCAAACATTCTTTGAAAATCGGTTTTCAAAATTTCCATACTATGTAACCACACATTCCCCCAACCTCCCCCCCCCCCC